>JABSTQ010009382.1:1557500-1753525 GCA_013358835.2 Ixodes persulcatus
TTAAAAACCCTACGGATCTCAAAAATGTTCCTGGATGAGGCGGAGTTGACCGAATGTGAAATGATTGAACGAATGCTTGGAAATGGTCGAACCATGTTCATTTCGAAACACGTTTACTCAGAGAGCGCCCATTTTAGACGATTTGCCATAGCAGATTATATTGGATGGTCCTAAATTTTCTATTTCATTCCCAGTTCAGCTCTCGATTGACGTCAATAAGTTCCCTGGCTAGGCGCGGGTTCCCAAATTTCCAAATATAAACGAATGTGTAAAAACGGCCGAGTCATCAACACTTTGAGACCGGTTTTTTCAAAGAGGACTAATTTTGAAGCATGTGCGATTCTAGTAGCTCGAGCTCAAGGGCTTTGAATTTTATATTCTGCCTTTAGATGGAAACTGCGTTGTCCTCAAAACATTCCCTGGCGAGGCGCGTGTGCCCAAATTTCAAAAGATGATCGAATGCGTAAAAACGCCAGAACGATCCCCACTTTGAGACCGGGTTTCTCAAAAGGGACTAATTTTTAAGTATTTGCCATAATACCAGGATGTGCTTGAGGGCTCTAAATAATATTCCAACTTTAGTTCAGGACTGGGTTGTTCTCAAAATGTTATCGGGCGATGCACAAGTGCCCGAACTTCAAATGATGGACGAATGCGTAAAAGCGGCCCAACATCCCCGAATTGAGACCGTTTTTTTTAAAGTACTCATTTTGAAGTATTCGCCAAAAAACCAGGATGTACTCAAGGGCTTTAAATTTAGTGTTCCAGCTTTATTTGCGAACTTGGTTGCCCTAGAAAAGTTTCCTGGCATGGCGGGGGTGCCCAAATTTCAAAAGATGAACGAATACATAAAAACAGTCGAACCATCCCCACTTTGAGGCCGGTAGCCTCAAAAAGGATTAATTTTGGTGTATTTGCCATAGTAGGAGGATGTGCTCCAGGGTTCTATATTTTCGATTCCACATTTAGCTGGGGATTGGGTAGTCCTAAAACATTCGCTTGCGAGGCACGACTGCACAAATCTCAAAAGACGAACGAATGCATAAAAAACAGCCGAACCGTCCACACTTTGAGACTTCACAAAAATGATTAATTTTGGAGTATTTACACTATTACCAAGATGGGTTCAAGGACTATACAATTTAAATTCCACCTTTAAATAGGAACTGGGCTAATCTAAAAAATAAAATATCCCTGGGGAGGCGCGGGTGCACAAATTTCAAAAGATGATCGAATGCGTAAAAACAACCTAACCATCCATACTTTGAGACCGTCTTCTTTAAGAAACGACTCATTTGAAGCATTTGTCATAGTACCCGGATGTGCTCAAGGGCTTTTTATTTTCTATTCCACCTTTAGCTGAGAACTGAGTGGTCCCGTGGTCCCCAGAAAGTTCCTTGGTGAGGCACGTTTGCCAAATTTCAAGAGATGGACGAATGTGCAAAAACGGCTGAACCATCCGAAAATTGAGACCGGTTTTCTAAAAAGAATACTCATTTCGAAGTATTTGCCCTAATACCGGGATGTGCTAAAAGGGCTATAAATTTCATATTTTAGCCTTAGTAAGGACTAGGTTGTCCCCAAAAAGTCCTCAGGCCAGGCGCGGGTGCGGAAATTTCAAACAATGCACGAATGCGTAGAAACGGTTGAACTATCCATAATTCAAAACCAGTAAGTTAAAAAAAAAACTCAACTTGAAGCGTTTGTTATAGAACTAGGATGTGACCGAGGGCTTTAAACTTTCTTTTCTACTTTTAGCTGGGAACTGAGTATTCCTCAAAAACCGGCCACCGGCGAGGCTCGGGTGCTCAAATTTCAAAAGATGAACGATTGCGAACAAACAACCGAAACAAACACACTTTAAGACCGGTTCTCTCAAAAAGGATGCATTTTGTAGTATTTGCCATATTACCTGGATGGACTTCAGGGCTAGACATTTTATATTCCACCCTTAGTCAGAAACTGGGTTGTTTTAAAAAGTTTACTGGTGAGGCGTGGGTGCCTAAATACCAAAAGATTAACTAATACGTAAAAATAGCCAAACCATCCCCCAATTGAGACAGGTTTTTTGAGAAAGCGTCAAATTTGAAGTATTTGTCATAGTACCAGGATAGGCTCGAAGTGTTTATAATTTTATTCTGCCTTTAGTTGGAACTGCGTTCTCCTCAAAACGTTTTCTAGCGAGGCGCGTGTGCCCAAATTTAAAAGGATGAACGAATGCGTAAAAACAGCCGAACAATCCCCAATTTGAGACCGGGTTTCTCAAAAACTGACTTTTCTTTTTAAGAATTTGACGTAGCTCTAGAATGGGCTCGAGGGTTCCGAATTTCATATTCCGCCATTACTCGGGAACTGGGTTGTCCTCAAAACAGTTCCTAGCGAGGCGCGGGTGCCTACATTTAAAAAGGATAAACAAATGCGTAAAACAAGTCAAACTATCCTTAGTTTAAGACCGGCTGTTTCAAAAAGGACCTTAAGTTAAATATTTGCCATAGTACCAGGATGGGCTCAAGGACCCTTCGTTTTATATATTAACTTTTGTTAGGAGTTGGGTTGTTTTCAAAGAGTTCCCTCGCGTGGCGGGTTTTTCGCAATTATTAAAGATGAACGAATGCCTACAAAGGGCTTTACCATCTCCACTTTGAGACTGGTTTTCTTTAAAAGAATTAATTTTGGAGAATTGGCAATGATACCAGTATGAGTTCGAGGACTCTACATTTTATATTTCACTTTTAGCTAGGAACAGGGTTTTTCTCAAAACGATGCCCAGCGAGGCGTCTGTGCCCAAAATTCAAAAGAATAACGATTGCGTACAAACAACCGAAGCATCCCCACTTTCAGACCTGTTGCCTCGAAAATGATTAATTTTAAAATATATGCCATATTACCATGCATGGGCTCGAGGACTCAACATTTTATATTTTACATTTTGTTTATAACTGGTTGTTCTCAAAAAGTTCCCTGGCGAAGCGTGTTTGCAATAATTTTTATGTATACACGAATAGGTAAAAACAGCCAAATCATATCGAGTTTGAGACCGATTTTCTCAAAAAAGATTTATTCTGGAGTATTGGCAATGATACTAGGATGGGCTCGACAACTCTTAATTTTATATTCCACCTTTAGTTGGGAAATTTGTTGTCCTCAAAAAGTTCCCTTGCGAAACGCTGTAGGCAACATTTCAAAACATGAAAAATACTCCAAAAGCAGGGAGGCGTCATAACTAAAACAAGTGCATAGAGTTGACACAACACAGAAAACATTTCATTAAACCTTTCGCCTCCAATGCAAGAAGCATCTTCAGTAGTTACAAAGCAAATGCAAGGTTCAACCACAAGTCAAAGCTATTGATCAGGAATGTCCATGGAAGCTTAGTGGAGAGGGCTGCCATTTTTATTGCACACGGATGTGTCCCTAAGAACAAATCACGATTCTGGGAGTTTTCGGGGCCCCTACCTATCCTCCCTCGCCAAGGTCGCGGCGGCCGAAAGTAAAGGGAAAATTACCTATTGTCCACGCATGGTCTTCATGTTCAGTTTTCAGTCGCGTCGTGTATGATATCCTCGTGACGTCACGCTTGTTTCCTTTGAGTCGGGTCTCTCTCCTCTCTCCGCTTTCGCCAATGTAGGAAGCGGGACAGTGGCTGCAGGGGATCTTGTAGATAACGCCTCTCTGGACGTTCGCCGGAGTAGGGTCCTTTGGATTAGAAACATAATTTCCAAGGGTTCTGTATGGCGTGTAAACAGTTCGAATGCCAAAGGTCCTCAAAGCGCGGCTCAGAGGTTAGGAGCCTCCCTTGACATAGGGGATACGCACTACATTCTTTCCTCTTTGTCTTTCGCATGGTTGCGCATTTTGTTTCATTTGATTGTTGACCTCGTCAACAAGCCGCTTTTGGGTAGTAAAGATTCTCTAAAGGTTCCTGTAAATGAACCATGGAGCCTGTTAGATGGCATAGTATTTGTTCTGCGTACAAACGATCGCACTACCCATTTCTTGTGTTGCACTGGGGGATGGGACACAAAAATAAAAGCAAAATTATCTGTTTCATATTGTTTGCGGTACACACTAGTTTCAATGCAGTGGTTCGGTTCGTTTGTCCTTATTAGATATACATCTAGAAAGGGCAACTTGCCATGCTGTTCTGCCTCGTATGTAAACTGTATCGCATGGTGAAGACTGAACTAAAATCTCGGTGAAATTCGTTAGCATCACCTCTATCTAGAATGACTAAATTGTCATCCACAAATTGGCGTTTCAAGAGTTGAGAGCTGGTGAGTCGATTGTCACTTTACGCGCTGATTAGGGTGGGGGTACGTTGGTTCTCGACAAGAATGACTATGAGCAGAAATTGTACATGATTTTTAGTAATCTCTCATACTTTGTCCAACTAGCCCGTGACCCGACGGGAGAAACCGAAAGTTAGTTAGTTTATCACCTCCGAGAGCTTCGAAAGAATGGTAGAATGAGTGATTCTTTGTACCGCCGCCTTTTTGCCTCTGACGGATGCACACCTAAGATGTACTTCCTGCCAAAAGTGCACAAACTAGAATGTCCTCTGTGTCCGATTGTATTCTTTATTGGCAGCCCCACGCAGGACCTATCGAAATATTTGATGGGGTTACTAGCACCTTTGACAGAAAAAATTGGCCTTTGCGTGTAGAAATCGCAAGAGTTCGTTCAGTTGGTCTGCGCCGAAACCTTCCTTTTGAACGAAGGTATCTTTTCGTGCGATGTAGTATCGCTTTTGACTAATGTTCTTGACGAGGTTGCTATTGATGTCGCACGTGAGCGTTTAGTTGATGAGGAAATCCTGTTAACACGCATGCTAACGATTTTCACCTAGAGTTAAACCAGTGTTGGACAAAATACTCGATAAAAGTATTTAAGTTAAGTTACTAAATACCTGCGTGATAAAGTATTTAAAATACTACTCAAGTTACTTTCACTGTAAAGTATCTTGAGTAGAGTACAAATACTTATAAATGTATTTCAGTTACTTTTGAAGATACTTCCGCATTGCTTAATTTGTATCGACGTCATTGACTACGACAATTATGCAGCTACGCAAATCTGGGTTACCAGAATGGTTTATTAGCACGCAACAACGCAAAACGGGGAAAAAAGTATTGTAGTGCTATTTTATGCAGTCCGACCATAAAGAGCAAAATATTGTCACGAATGATAAATGATGAGGCGGCGAATAACTGAAGAAACTAAACGTTTAATTGGGCGAACTTGTTCCCAAAACAAAAAAGAGAAAGGCTAGTGTGGCAGGCGTCGATGTCGGCGAAACAGCAGGATCGACCGCTGGGGCGAGCCTGACTCCGGACCGCCACTCGCAGCACGTTTTGTATCCGCGTGGGTTTCTGGAACATTCGGCGTAGAAAGTTCGGCGCGTAGAACATTCGTAACTCAATCAGACGACAAAATTCTCGAACTTACCAGAATGTCAAGTTGAAGGAATTAATAAAAGAGAAGTCCGCTTTCTGGTACCGAACCCGGAGCCTCCGCGCGAGAGCCAAGCGCGGTAACCATCCGGCCACGCTGGGTAACGCACGTGGGAATATCACTGATAGATGTTACAAAACATTTCTGGGACAACAAGAAAGAGGTCGCTTTAGCTATTGGGGAAGAGATCAGACCGTGGCGCCCCAAGCGGTTAACTTTAGAGCTATAGGTGGTATTCACTCAGCCTGCAGGTTCGATTTTGCCAGGGAGCGCCACCGTCGATCCGCCATCTTCTAGGTCGCGGTGGTCGCGGTTTGACAGGCTTGGGTATGCGCGTACGCGGTCGTCCGTTGGTAGTGTGTACTAATTTCATATCTTTGAAGAAGCTTCGTTGAACAGAGGAGAGAAAAAAGTTTATCTCGGGGGCGGACCGTTTTAGTTTCTATATTGCCGCCGAGTACCATGTGTAAAGGCTGAACCGCATGCAATTTAGCGAGCGACGGGACGAGACGAGCGACGGCGACAGCGACGAGACAAGCGACGACGACCCGCTTCGCTGTCGCTCGGTCACTCGCGTGACGAGGCAAACCGCATGAAAGCGAAGGGAGTAAGCGACCAAGGCGTTAAGCGACGTTTTCTAGAAATCCAAAAACCGAGCGTCGCGACGAGCGGCCGTGAGAAATCTCCGTCGCTGTCGCCGTTGCTCGCTAGATCGCTTACATGCGGTTCACCCTTCACTGTCGCTCGTCGCGTAGCTCGGTTTTGATGTTTCTAGAAAACTTAGCACTAATCACCTTGGTCGTTGTTTGGTCCCGTCGCTTTCATGTGGTTTGTCTCGTCGCGCGAGTGACCGAGCGGCAGCGAAGCGGGTCGCCGTCGCTTCGCTGCCGCGGTTTTTAAATCGCTTAGGCTAATAAAAAATGCGCCCTATTTTTCATAAGCTGCGCACTCGGTGAGCCGCACGGTATGTTTCTGCACAGGAACAAACGCCGAAGGCACGACGTACGACACAGAGGTGATGGAGCAACACGATTACACGGCCGTAGTGCAGAAAATCCGCTAGAGAAAAACAATAAAGAAACTAGCAAAACAAAACAAAGAGTAATCACACCGTGCTACAAAAGCACCAAAGTAGAAAAATCAGTTCTCGCAAGAGCTACCGCCGTGGGCACGGCGCGCGACACGGAGCGCTGCATGGTGCCGAGGGAGCAACGCGGCCGCCGAGCGGCCGCGGTGAACGAGTCCGATAGCGACAAAAACGAACTAAAACACATACAAAATATTCCTACGGCGCTTCAAAAGCACCAAAGTACAAGAATAACCCCTAGTTTTGGTCAAAAAGACCCTTTAAAGTTGTAAAATGCTGCTAAATCGCGCTGAAAGGCCCGGCCGACTCCTACGTGCGGTAGAAAGAGACCTCGAAGATGGCGACCGTGGTGGCCGATGCCAGCGAACCTAGCCAGTGACGTCAAGGGAATGTCACCTATATGGATGGGGACAACAAATACAATGGCTCAGCGCTCGGCTGACTTAACCGAACTAAACCGAAAGCGGCGTCAGCGTTCGGCTGGAGTTCGTGTTCTCCGGTGAGGGGGAGGAGGGGCTCTTTTGTTACCCCTCCGGCCTGCATGAACAATGCAGCATGCACCCTGCCCAGCTCAGCACAAAAGCCCAAGTGGGTCAAGTTCGCATCCTCTGACGACTGCTTTCGGGGGAGATCCGGCACTTAACGCCACTTCACTAATTGTTGGTATTTTTTTCATTACACTATGCCCCGCGCTCTATTAAAAAAAAAAGATGACACGAACATTCCCACAAGGCCTGTGGGCATGTGCATAGGCCTTGCGTTAGGTAAACACCGAGGTGTGGGGGTGACAAACGGGTCAGAGCGCTTCGCCAATAGTGACATCGCTGAATATCACATCCTGCGGCGCACCTTAGACGCATCGTTTTACTACAATCCATATTCCCTATACGGGGAGTTCACTATAAACGAACTTGGGACACGGATATGAGTGAATGGATAACAAAGAGAACCCACGTAATAGCCACGGCAGTGGTCGCACCTTCTTCAAGTAGGTTGCGTTCAGAAAGGCACTCAGCGTTGGGGGGAGCTTTGTTGGGATTTTGAGAAGTCGTCCAGCTCGCAGTTTTGCTTTAGCGGGGTCAAATATACAAAAAGCAAAACAAAAATGTATACTTTTTTTTGTGTGTGTTCACTTCTCCTTTTCTTCTATTTGTTATTTCTTTAAGTCTGCATTGTTCTCGTAGGTCGTTTCCCGGTCTGCTTGCGCCTCCGGGTGGCATCTTTACTCCCGTAAAACCACACCTTTGGTTTGGGGATTTTTTTTTGGGGGGGAAACTCTATAGAAACAAAAGGCGCCTTTCGGAAGGCGAGGGGAGAGCCTTCATTGTACGAACTTTGGGCTGAAATATGAGTCACAGCCGGCAAAAAAGCGATATTTTTCACGAGCTCAGTTAAAGTCACCGTAGCTAATCGGGTGCTAGCAACAGGATTCGGTTGCTCGAAAGAATGTTCGTTTGCTCGTGCCACGCCCACCCCACTTCATACCGAAATACTCGCAAAATGGCGGAATGTCAAAAGTGTATTTAAGATAATGAGTACAAGATACTCGGAATTGTAATTAAAATAGAGTATTAAATACTCTCCATCAAAGGTATTTGCAAGATACCAAGATACTCAAAAAAGTATTTAAGATACAGTATCTTGAGTAGAGTATTTGAGATAGGCACAAGTCTGAGTTAAACAGTGTTCTCCCCATGATTCAGTTTACGTGCGAGGCGGAACAGCCTTACAAGCTGCCCTTTCTAGATGTATGTGTAATGAGTACAGATGAATCGAACCACAAGATTTAAACGAGTGTTTACGGCAGACCATGTGAAAGATATTTGTTTTTGTCCCATCATTCAATGCAACACGAGTAATCAGTAGTGTGATCGTTTGTACGCAAATCAAATACTGTGCCACCTAACGGCCTACATGGCGTAAATATGATGGCTCATTTACAGAAAGCTTTAAAGAATCGTCACTACCCAAAAGCGGTTTGTTGACGAGGTTTAAAAACGAAATAAAACGAAATGTGCAACCATGCGAAAGACATAAGAATGTAGTGTGCATTCCCTATGTCAAAGGGGTTTCCTAATCTCTGAGCCGCGCTTTGAGGCCCATTGGTATTGGAACAGTTTACAAGCCACACAGAACTATTGTCAATTTCTGTTCCCAAACCAAAAGAACCCTAACCCCGGCGAACGTCCAGACAGGCGTTATCTACCAGATCCTCTGCAGTGATTGCCCGCGTCTTACATTGGTGAAACCGTACAGAGGAGAGAGACCAGACTCGAAGAACCACAGCGGACGTCACGTACGCATCCCACGTGACGCGACTGAAGACTGAACTTGTGGACCATGTCGTGGTCAATGGTCATTCTTTGACTTTGCGGCACCAACGACCTTTGCGAGGGAGAATAGATAGGTGCCCCGAAACCTTTTAGAATCGTTGTTCGTCCGCAGGGACACATCCGTGTGCAGGAAAAACCGCGGCCCTCTCCACGAAGCTACGCGGACCTTCCACATAAATAACGTGACTTGGGTTGAACCTTGAATTTGCCTCGTAACTACTCTAGATGCCTCCCGCAAAAAAGGCGAAGCGTCTAAAAAACTGTTTTATATTGTGTCAAGTCGTTTCTCTTATTTTAAACATTCAAAATATTAACGAATGCTTAAAAACAGCCTACCATCCCTACTTTGAGATCGGTTTTCTGAAAAGGATTCATTGTGATGTATTTGCCATAGTACCAATATGGGGCTCAAGGACGCTGGGGCCCAATTTTCAAAGGATAAAATTATTCAACACATTTTAGTAAACTTTTCGTGTTATCGTGACGATTAGCCCCCGTATGTAATCCCCCCCTGGCGATATAACAAGATGAGTATACTGCATTATGGTTGCCTACCAGATTTAAAAGAAAAACTGAGAAAATTCTATAACAAACATCTTGTATAGATTATATAATGTATAATTTTTATATTGTCATAATTCGGACGTGGTGTAACTGCCGCATAAGCGATATTTTATACTCAGTTTTTAAGTTCAGACGCAGCCGGCGCTGCGACCTATTGGGACCACTCAAGCAGCATCAAGAGCGCAAGTCACTGGGACTTTCCTATTTATAATTAGTTCAGCTATAATAGAACACTGGTAGAAACGAGGCAAACACCATGATGACGCGCTTTGGACTCTATCTGATTGGTCCCATCAGCTGGTAGCGTCGGTTGCGTTCTGGTCTTAAAGGTGAAATGAAGTATAGTCTATATCTCCGCGTGCGTGACGGAGCTGGGAACAGATGCGGTGTCTTACAGAGGAAATGACGTGAAATTCCGCACTGTCCGGATACTTATCTTATTAATCTACTACTTTTCCGAGAAATCCCAGTCCATTTCGACTGTATTGAATGTTCTTCCTTAAAACATTCATGAACGTGTCGATTGCATGTAACTAGCGATAACACGCTGCTTCGGGTCAATCCCCCTTCCTTCGCTGCAGCAAGGTACGTGGCACCTTTCGTTTTATGTTTGTATGCGTAATTTCGCCTCATTAAATATTTATTTTTTGTTTTAGATTTATCTGCTCTTTTTATCGGTGACAACAATGCATCAAGAGTATAGGTCTGCAGATTGAAGTAAACAAAATAAAAAAAAAAAAACAGCAAGTGGGTAGAAATCAATCCGTAAACAATTATATGCCTGAAATACATAAGCTGACAATCCATGCTTATATTCGCCTTGTACGGAATCAATCCCTAATAATACCGTACTACGTTTTAATCCCGATACTCACTATAACACAGTTATATCCGGATCTGCTTAACTAGATCGCACTCCAAGACAACTTTTAAGAATCATATAAATGCGCGAGATGACTACTGCGAAATTGCTTAGAAATTCCGATGTTCTTCCTTAGAACTCAGTATCGCCATAAAATAGTAACGGAGAGTGATAAAGCTATCAGTATGCTGACCGCAAGAAACTCATTCTCTTATCCCTTTTTATCATTGAAGTTAATATTTTTTTTCCCCTCGGCACACTCTTCGCTTTGGCGAGAAGTAGCACACGGCGTGAATATTAACCGTAAATACACCAACTAGAAGCACCTGTAGAAACTTTCTGGCCATGGGTATTTTCATAGGTCTTATGCGAACCTATTTATAGTCTCTAGAGGTAATGTTAGGAGGGGAAGTTTACTCGAAGAAAGAAGCCATCTGCATTGGTGTATGCATAGTACCGGCCTTATGCTATATTTACCTTACACCACGCAATATTGAATAACAGCGGCTTTCCCAGAGCAGAGTTGTGAGATGCTTCAGATAAGTGGACGATTTTTGTTTTAACTTGTTTTTTGATAAACAAAATGACAAGACGTGGTGAACGCAAAGGTCAAAAATAAGTTCAAGAAAGCGCACAAGAGGACTAGAAATCACATTCAAATCAACGGAGAGAGGCAAGTAACAGTTCTTGGATATCACATGACATTTGCGGACAGACACACGTGAAGGATGTACAAGACAAGAGGGGACAAAGGGACACTGTCGTACTGCTCCGGGTGCTCCAAGTTAGTGAAGAGGAGCGTCGCCTCAGGATGTGTCTGAAAAGGCATAGGAAAATCGGGTTCCCATAAAGTGGTCAAAACCTACGAAAGTCGACTACAAGCAAGCAGTTACCCAGAACGCATTATGGTGGCATAACAGAAAAATCCAAAAGTACACTTCACGTGTTGTGCTGCCCTATATCTACAATTGTTCGCACAGGATAGAAAAGATCGCGGAATAATCTCAATGAGGTAAGTTTGTTAGTTAGCGCTGTGTCTCTGTCCTATCATTTTTTCTCCACGTCTCGTTGCGCTTTTTAAAAATTATGAATCACCAACTGGCGCAACATTCCACCCTTTCCCCTTTCAAGCTAAAATAACTTTGCAAGAAGGTGAGCATAAAAAAACTCAAAAGGTCAAGCATCGTAATAGGGTAACACACAGGTGCAAGTTCATTGAATGCATTGAAAGTGTGGCAGACAAAGCACCAATGACGCATAGAAAATCATGGATATCACCGACAGGAGATGTCTAAACGAGAGACTAAGAGATCACAAATACGTATGTTGCAGCGTTAGCCCGTGGTAGCCTCGGCAGAACACAGTGCAGGATGCAGCTGCGAAGCACTACTTGGAACCACCACCATTTTAAATAGATAACGAGACAGGACCAAGCGTGAATTATTGAGGCTTTCACTTGGCTTCAGGAAGGCAGATCACGAGCGTCAGTGCACCCTCATTGCTTTGAACAAAAAAAGAACGGAATTGCTTCGAAACTCCCCGCAGCAGCACACAGGGCAAACAGCTCCAGGGTACCCACAGCATCGACACACACACCATGGAAATCAAATGTCTACAAATGCCTGCAAAAACATTCATCATCCTGGTAATTACCACGATGTCTCAGGTATAGGTTCGTCTTCCAAAATTCCTGCATTTCTCTGTTTTTTTTATTTAAACACTAGTGCCTATGTGTTCCGGAGATGATATTAATCATCCAGTCTTTGACTTAAGAATTATAGACCTAATCTTTGTCTTTCAAAACTCGGGTATAGAGGAGGAAGGAGAACCGACGACAAACAGTTGTTAGTGTGCACTTTCACATGTACGTCGTGTTACTTATGGTCTTCCATATCGTCTGATAATTACTTGTTTGTTTAGTGTAACTTCGCAGCGCAGCATACGTCATAAACAATATATTGAAAGCACTGTTACTTTGTATATTGAACAGATAAAAAATGTTGTTACTCAGTGTAACAGGTAAAGATGTGCGAATATTAGTTGAATTCAACTCTAGAGTCATATAGTTGGTTTATAATTTTTGCGTTCTCTTCAACCACGTATTTCGGTTTTTATGGCTTCTAACTCCATATAGTATTCTACCTTTTATTGAGTTTATTTATTTTAGCTTCTGAATAGGAAATGGAATAACTTAAAATTATATCATCTGGACTCCAAACCTATGTATCCTCATTGCCACTGTTTTGTCTTTCTCTGTCTATTTGTTATGGTACAAAGTTTATTTAAAAGGCTGCTAGTCTTTTGCTTGTTTAATACCACAGCCTTAGAAAAGCGTATCCTTTAGTGATGCATTTTCCCGTAATATATTCAAGTGTACTACTTTTTCTTTGATATGCTCAAACGTACGTTGTGATTTGAAAAGACTACGCATCCGATCATTTTAATTAACTCTCGAGTCATGCGAATAACCCTGACAGCTGTCAAATCAATCATTTCTCTAGACGAAACGTGTACAACTTCATAGTCTGGAGATTCATTATCACAACTGGACGAATTGCTTCAAGAAAATTGGACGACCTGATGTTCGAGTTTTTATCTGTAAATGAAGGTTTTAAAAAGCCTTGGAAACTGTGGAAAAAGTGCGTTAGAAGGGTGTCACAGTTGATGACATTTGCTGTCGGTCGCCTCTACATTGACTTCAAATTTAGCGCCGCTGCCAAATCAAGCGTGAGTTTTATGCATTGTCCCAACTGTATTTTACTGAACACCATACTAGATATTCGTCATTATTTTACCATATCACATATTGTTTTCTCTGAAAGAGTTTGCAATCAAAGTAGCACGTTGTTTTTTTGAAACTAGCCAGCGAGCATAAACAACAGTACATAAAACGTCCATCATTAAACTTGTAAACTGTGTCTCTACAAGCATTTAGTTAGCTGCTCGGAAATTGTACCGACGCGCAAGAATAGAAGCAAACTCCTTGCTGATAGTTGTAGACGGATAACAAAATTAATCAGTTCCTGAGAACGTCTAGAACATTTCAAAGACAGTCCTACAGGATCGCAATGCTTTTTAAATTTTAAGTAAGGATGTAAAAACTAGCTATCCCCTACGGCTCAACATCGTTTATACTTGAACTATTTCGCCGAACCGAATAACAGTGAGTTAATAAATGCACTATTTTTGGACCGTAATCAGCTACTACCAAAAATGATGCAGAATGTAGGTATTTCTCCCCGTCATGTGGTATTCATTTCTACTTATTTAGAACAGTCAATAGTTTGTAGATGCCACGGCTTTCAATCATAAAATTTAGTCGTTAGATGGACCCTAAATATTGGCCTAGGCTGCTCTTGCTTTTAGTTTGTGTTTAAGAATTATAGTTCCCGACCTTACATGTGACTGAGAAAAATATTTTGAACGATTAAGATGTTTCATCAAATTACTATTAACACGACATATTAACTGTACTTCCATAAATGATTTAGCGAATTTGCGGTATAGTAAAAGTCAAAAGGGTTATTTATTATCCAAAACCTTGCGCTCTCACGGTAGCACAAAAAATCCCAGTTAGATTTGAACGCCACGTACATGATGAATACATTAAATCGGCAAATAAGACGCAGACTGTTGTATATGCATGCAAGATGAGGTGTTTCATTTGAGACAGATGTATTTTAGAGTTTTCACGTCACAAATTTCATTAGCTGCGGCAGTGCGAGACTAAGGCGGCAACTAGCCCAAAACACCCGAAAAACACCCCCCCCCCCCTTTCTTGGACTAGTGTCGCAACTGCACCACATTCAGGTGCTGTGTTTTAGGGGCGTTTATTTTCTACCGTCTTTTTCTCCCTTCCGAGATGTCACAGCTATAAATTCATCACGTGTATAATATTTCTTTTTTTTTTTAAATTTAGCAACTTATCATGCCTATTATAAATGACGGGCTGTAAATTTACAAATTAAATATGTCAGCTTAAAGAAAGAATTAAGACATTAATTGCGACGTTTAATTCACTAAGCTCCTATTGTTCTTTATACTGGTGCCCAGTGGCGTAGCCAGAAAATATGTTCGGGGGCTGTTTCAAGGTGCTGGTGCAATCACACAGCCAATGATCGAAAAATATATATATATAATAAGGAAAATTTCGAAGGTGTTCTGACACCGACCCCCCGCCCCTGGCTACGCGCCTGCTGGTGCCATATAGCGTTCGTTCAAGTTTTTAGCTTTTTTCCCGCATGAATAACTTTTTCTTTTTTCCTGTGTCCTTGTCTTGAAAATTTTTCGCTTTAACAAAAAAAAAAAAAAAAGAAAACGCCATAGAAACTGAAAAAAAGCTTAACACAAGTTTAAAACATGTCTCTCCTCATCATCTTTTTTGTGTTTAGCCTGGAAAACGTTTTTGTTCCACGACAGCAACTCACTTTACTAGTTGATCAATGTTACGCACGCATATTTACGATCTTATCTGACCTGACTCAGAAAGGAACGTATGAGTGTAGAGTACGAGACCGTCTTTCAAAATAATAAATTCCTCAAGATTGACGACCTGGTCGACGCTGTAAACGGCACAATGGTTGATATCTTAAACAAAATCAAGTGGATGGACGATGCAACGAGACATGAGGCACTGAAAAAGGTATGCCATAAATTCAAGTTTAATTATATCTTAATTTGCATCGATATTCTACGTTTGCAGCTGAGAAAAATGTCCAGAAAAATTGCGTATCCAGAAAGGATCAGGAACGACACTTACCTGAACGAGTTTTATAGTAAAGTAAGTTTCACAACGCATTTCTTATGCTTGACCTTGTGCACTGCTCAACGGCGTCATCGCTCTTTACTCGAGTTTTGTAAAGGCTCCAAAAAAGAAAATAACACAGTTTTTTTACAGCCTACATGTATTAACTACACCTCGCATACTTCTTATAACTGCATGATTATGGTGCTAGGGGTGATGATAGAATGCGAAAAAATAAAACATCATGTTTCCAGGGTAAAGACGTTAAAAACAGAGAACTAAAATGCTTCAATAAGCTGACGTTCACCAACAATGCACTTTTTTATTTAGGAATAATAGGCCTAAGAGAACGTACATTTTCTTCGTATGGTTCATGTTTTGATGCATGTAACGTCATCCCACTTGCATATAAGCACCAAATTTACACTGATTTTCAGCGGGTTTTATTTTTTTCCGCTCGAACACCGCACTTTGCCGATTCAAGTAATATTCTGGCGACTCTCGTTTGCCCTACATCGTCACGTGATGAGACCTCTCTGACGGCTAACGCATTTGCCACAAGTAGCAATTCATCAACTCATTGTGTGGAAATTAGTTTTTTTATGTTTGTGGCTAAACGACATTACGAGGTTTCGCATGATCATGTGCATAAAGTACAAGCGGGCTCGCAAGCATAATCGGCACCTACTTATCGGCGTCCGCAAATAACATTCAAGAAAAAGGGTTAAGGAAATACTAGCTTCTTTTTTCTTTACGACGAAAACAAATTGTAGTATTGCGAGTATAAAGTGAAGGGTTGCATCCTAAGCACCAGCTTACTTCTCTTAAGTCTTACCGCATTAATGGTACTTCGGGCTTGCTTCAACTCTGGGCACAGGCCAAAAAGCGCCAGGCGAGTCAGGCATTGTTGTTTGGTAGAGGCCTGTAAAAACCGGCCGTCTTGATAAAGCACCGCTGACTTCTATCGACTGCTCCACCGAAAGAGCTGGGGAAAAGTCTAATGTTGCAGTTCTACTCATTTTCTGCGGAACACAATTTGTCTGAGAACAAAAGTAAGTGCCGTAGATAAAGAAAGCAAGACGCCGTGGGACCACAATCGCATGTACGAAAAGACTTGTTGACGTGAGACTTATTTGTATTGTTCCGACATGAACACGGGGACCGTCAAGTGCTCTAGACCGCGAGGACTACGCCAAGAGTGTTTTCAAGATCAAATGAAAAATGGCGCATGGGCTAAAACTAGACGGTCTACTCGTCGATGGCAATGTTTTTGCGATACAAATTAGTTGATGGTCTCCACATACTTGTATCTTTGAAAGGGTTCTCAGGTTTATAGGAGAAAAAAATACTGTTGACCAAGCTGTAACCGGTGGTAATCTACGACGTTTTATGTCGGATTGACATGGCACGCTACTGCTCGCGATATTAACTTGTTACGGTAAACATAACAACTTCTATCCGTCCTCTTTTGTAGCACGAGAATACTTGCAGAAAAAAAATATACAGGGGACATCTCACTACGCAAATCAGGCTTTATCCTCCATTTTACGGTGTCGTGCATATTCAATATGGATCCCTGTACGAACCTTCATTTATGTCAATATTTTCGGTGTTTGCTGATTTTCTTCGAAGATACCAAAGTAGATTTACCTCGCAGGCATTTTTTTACGAGAACGTTGTAAGTTCAGTCATTTTAAGGAAGATGTAAAATAAATAACTCCGCCACGAAAAAAAGATGAGAGATTTAGACCAAAGCCTATAGCGCAGCACCTCACTGACTTGTTAATAATGGAGGACGCCGTGCTTCTTGACCCCCATCGCGCATGCGCGGAGCCCCTGGTACCGCTATAGGTTCGGTTCTCCTACTTTTTTGTACAGAAAAATGGTGTATTCTTATAGAACCTATGAACCCGAAATCCTAGATAAAAGTTTGAAGCCTATGAACCCGAAATCCTACATAAAAATTTGGGCCTCTTTTCCCCCCGGGCCGGATGCTCATACCTTGTATTTTATAGTTCAGTGGGGGACCTATTAAAAAAGACCACAAAACACTCAATTTCCTTCGTATTCGTTTCCGGCAATGCAGCCGGCGACAGCGATTTGTAATAAACCACCTGGAAACACCGGGTTGTTTCTTAGCAGTGTGCTTCTTGTTACTCATAGTTCGTGGAAGCATGCAAGTTCAGCTATTTATAGTAATGTTCGGAGACGGCTTTTTGGTCTATCGTATCATTACAACTGGCACCCTGACTAATACAACACTACTAAAGAGCCTCATGATGAAATATTTGCATTCTTAGCTGTACCTTTGTAGCGCGAAAATTGTTCTTTACTTATCTCTAAACTTGCCGCTGCGCTTTGTTATTAATGCATTAGCCTCCGTAAGCATGTAAACTAAACAAATGAATTATTCAATTAATTAATTATTACACGAATGAATGAATAAATGAAATATTGTAAGCCGGCCTTCCTGCCCCGTTCTATTACAAACTTTGCGCATTACGTCATGATATAGTGGAGCGTGCTTCGCTAGTTGAGCACCAGCGCTGCGTCGATAAGCTTAGAGTACATCTGCAATTGCTTTCTCGCGTGATGATAAAACCTACAAATTTTGTTTATGGGCGCTGATTAAGATTTGTGAGCTTTCTTTTGTAGAAGTGAGCTGGAATATCAACTACCTCATTAGTAACGACAATCAACCGTAATCGCAAAACAACCCAGAAATCAATTAAACCACTACTAAGGCCCGTAGGAAGCGCACTCTGTTTAAAAAAGCTGCCCGCATGCACTGCCCTATCCTATTCCAAGAAGCTAAGCAGCTCCAAAGGCATATTAAAACCGGAATTCACGTTGCATTTAACAACTATGCACGCATCATCGCCGGAAAATCAATGACGATCCTCAGCTGTTTTGGGCCTTCATTAGTCGACAGCGGTCCACCCCTCACAAACCGTGCCTCCTATTTGGTAATCGTCGAGTAACGGCTCGCTTAGATGTTGCCAAGCTATTCGCCACACAGTTCTCGTTGGTCCAGCGTAGCCACTCAGGTGACCTCGATGTAGACACACTTGTTGATGAAGTGGAAGCAAACACCATCTGCCCCACCACTGTAGTCTCCACCACTCAGTTTTCTCCTGACGATCTACAAAGTGCCATCGAACGCCTTAAGTCATTACGCTTCGTCGGGCCTGACCACCTTACTTCCACCTTCCTCACACTGCTTTACCCTCTCATATCGCATCCCCTGCTGAACATGCTGCAATCATTTGCAGACAAAGCCTTTGTTTCGGACACATAGAAGAGGGCTTTCATCTCCCCCATTCATAAAAGAAGAGGAAAATCAACATACTCTGCATGCAACTATCGCCCAGTGTCTATCACATCTATACTGTGTCGGACGTTTGAGCGCATTATCAGCAGTAAGCTGCTTGAAGTCTACGAGGAAAACAACGACCTTGCTCCCACACAGTACAGCTTCAGGAAGAACAGGATCTGTGAGACAGCACTGGCTACGATCATGCACCACGTCAGTGACAATCTTGACCGTGGTATTTCGATTGATATGGTGTAACTAGATTTTAGCAATGCATTTGACACGCTGAACCATGCTATACTCTTTTGGAAACTAGGAATTGGGCAGGTGTCCGCGGCACTCTGCTTCGGTGGTTAGTTCGGTTCCTTCCTGTCCGCACACACCAGGTCCTCTTCCAAGGATCCCGTTCCGAGAGTTTCGCCGTCTCAGCAGGGTACCTCAGGGGTCCGTCCTTGGCCCTACTCTGTTTCCCCTGAAACTAACGATATTTTCCAATCCATCCAAACGCGCATAGTCCAATATGCTGACGACATCACTCTGCTTGCACGGACTACACCTCACGCAGGCTGTCCCAACCTTCAGCGGAACCTGTCTATAGTGCAGCAGTGGTCTGACGAAAACTGCCTTCTTCTCAACCCATCGAAGTGCGCATCATGCGAGTCAGAGCCGCAGCTCAGGAGCCCACGTTGAATACCGTGTATGCAATATTTCTTACATCCGTCACATCATTACCAATTTTTGGTGTGACGTTCACCCCTGACTAGACATTCTCTCTGCACGTTACCAATGGTGCTGCCAAAGCCAGTCGTCTTTTGTGATTCGTGACATGGGTTTCCAAGGCATGTTGTCCTACCGAATTCCGTTTTCTGAACACCGCGCTCGTGCTTCCGCATCTCGACTACGTTAGTGCTGTGTGGTACCCACATCCAACTACTTTGGTTAACAGCTTGGAAAGCGTGCAGCGGCGTGCTACTAGGACATTCTTTACTCGCCAACACAATCCTGCGTTGCCCTACGGCAGTCAGCCGAAAAACCTCCAATGGCATTCTCTGGCTTATCGGAGAAGAGTCGCCTGGGTGGGTTTACCTGTTGACTCCTCGACGGCTTCCTCAAAGGGACGTACCTTGCAGCCATTCCAAGGATTAACAAGAGATCGGGGCAGCCTGAACTAATTCGAGCGCGCACCAAATGCCACAGTTTCTCGCCGATCTTGACCGGGATCGAGGACTTCATCTCGGCCCTGCTCAGGATATGTTCGCCGCTTCTTCTGGACCGAACTGAAGCTGTGGCAATATTTCGCTTGTTTTCAAAGCACCTACAGCAGTAGGGGTCATGAAAGTGTTGTAGTGTTTGTGTGTGTGGCAGAGTGTATATATTCATACAGGCATATGTGGGAGTGCTTACACTCCATATTTCACCTTTTTTTTCTTTTAAAACATTTTGGGTTGCGCCCTGCGTACAAATTTGTGTATAGGTGTGCGTGTGTTTTTTGGTTTTAATCTTATTTACACTTTCTTTTTTGTTTTAATTCAAATATTGGGTAGAGGGCTGGCAGGCGCACTCGCATACGGGTTTTTACCTTTCTACACAGCCATGCACGCCACCCAGGATGACATTTCTGCATTATTACTAGTTACGTCACGGATTAAAATTGTCGCGTAATGCCTGGTAGCCACGGCATAGTTGTGCTTTCTGTTCATTACATGTTTGTGTTTACTGGAGGACGAGCTACCTAAACACATTTTTATAATGCCTCTAATTCAGTAACATTACCCGGTCTGGCTACTGCGGAATTTTTTTGTTTAATGGGTTGTAAATATAAACAAGTAATTTTAAAGTCAGAGGCTTTGTCTTTTTTGTGTAGGTTCCAGCGATCCAAGAGAACAGTTCATTCGTGAAGTTTTTCTACAGAGTTTCACAAATTGACGACATGTATACACTGCAATCTCTGAGGAAACCATATAATTCCTCGGAAGAGTGAGTAACGTATTTATGGATATTTTACTTTATAATTGGCGATATATCGAACTGTGTAGAAATGTTAACCTCACCGAGTAAAGATCAAATGCCCATTTGTAGGTGGGGAAGCGGACCAGCCATTGTAAACGCTTTCTATTCGCCTGGAAACAATGATATACGTAAGCGTTCACTCGTCTTCATAAAATGTATTACTTCTTTCAGTTGTATTTAAGACCTGAATTGTTGAAAAATATAATAAAGTTTTAGAAGAGCTTCTCGAGAATATTGAGACTCTGGGTTTCCTTGATTCTCATTAAGACTTGGATATTAAGTAAACTTATGGTGATCACTTAGTCATGTTTGTCTCCGGAATGCAAGACACCATGACATATTACGTCTTTCGATAGCTTCTTATAAAGGCGAAAGCCTACGCCTTCGACGCGTGAACATGCCGCAAACATTTGGAGAAAGAAGAACGAAAAGCATGAACAGAAATATGATAGAACTGTGGTGGCGCCCTTCGGACATCAACTGGCACTTTCCAAGACTTTCGTTTAATGCTTTTTTTTTTCTTTGTGAATCCGCAGTTTTTTTTTTGTTTTGTTTTTTACGTGCCCTCTTTCCTGGTTCGTTTGGCGCATCCTCATAATCCCACTAAAGAAGGATGGCAAGCAGCAGGTTTTTTTGTTTTTTTTTTCGCATAATATACAAAGAAAGACAAACCGCTCGCCTTACGACACCTGCGTCGCGCGGCATGCAGAATGCTTTCCTTCTCGCCTGCCGCTTCGCCTCCCTATTTTACCACAACCTGACTGTATATTTCTGTGGAGCCCCAAGCTGAGGCTTTCCCCCCATATAGGAGGGTATTGTGTAATTCTGAGTCCATGTTTGGTAAAAATGAGCCATTGTAGTAAAATAAAGGTGGTCTTTATTTGGTGTTTAAAACATTCACAACATTTACGACCACAATCTTCAATGTGAAAATGTAACAATAAAATCCGATGATGTTTCATATCCCAGTATCTTAACAAATTGAAAGCGGTTATGTATACAAAATGTGGAAGCTGACATTTATTGCTATTTATTTTTAATATTACTGCGTATCTTAATGAGGATCTCACTAACCTCGCGATCATTCTTTCAATTGCTGTTTTGTATCTTTTTTTTTTACTGTTCTTACAGTCCATTTTGCTTTTTCAGGTTTCCCTGCAGGTATCCTTCAAGCCCCTTTTTTTGAACATGGGGTACCATCGTGGGTATTTCTGAAAGCAATTTTATCATACTCTAAATATGTCAATCTACAGTCACCTGTAGGGTTTGGTGCTTTGCAGGTATATAAACATGGGTTCAATTGGCGTTGTCATTGGCCATGAGCTGTCCCATGCATTCGACGACCATGGTAAGACTATGTGGTTTTACGTTATTTGTCTAGTTTGTTGTCGGTGTGCAATTTCGCATTCGTTAAAGGTTGGCATTAGTCTTATCAACGCGCAATCAAAGAATCGTTTACGTGAATATGCACGACACTTCTGTTTCCTGAAAAAGCGTAATGTATAATTGCAATTAAAAAAAAGGAATCAAAGGACCTTTAGCATTTATGATATATGTTGACTAAATCTGACAGATGCCGCCGGACGTTTTTTAACGAAAGCATATTTTGAAATGTGTTCCAGTCGTAGAAATATAAAAAGAACACCACGCATGTATTAATGAAATACATCAAACAGCTTTTGGTTTTGTGGAACCTTGGGAGGTCCGCTGAAATACTTCATTTCAAATAATTATGGCCTAGAACACCCTTTGCACGCCATCTGGGTACAAGCTCGATCATAACGTGAGAATTCGTCATGTCATAGGCCAATTGGCATAAGGCAACTGGTCGGATACTAGATTCTTTTGTTGACTTTGATACGAGTGTAGGAGTGTGCCTCGTGGAGCAGCGTAGCACCTCCTCTCGGTTATCATTACCCCTATTTCAAAGCGAAATGAAGATCGAACATTAAAACTTTATCACTTTTATAACCAGCGGACATACAAATTCTAACCCCAAAAACATCCCCGAAACATTCAGGACTGGGTAACTGGCAAATCCGGTGACCTCAGTAAAAAACAAAGCTACAGACGACAGGTCCTTTTATAAGTGTACGCACGATGTTGAGAAGTCATTTTAGAAACAATTATTATACTTTTTTTGTTCGGGGCTCAGTTTTCTCAGTATCGCCTGAATATTTGTCAAAGAAGCGTCAGCTTACAACCCCGAACCTTCGAAACTAATAGTCCGGATTTATTTTTAAGTTTTATTGTGTAGAGGCGGCTTAAAAACATTTGTAGAATAAAAAGGGTGTAATATAAAAAAAAGTCAGTATAGTACCATACATCATACAGTATAGCATACAGTATAGTATCAGCATAGTATCACACTTTTTAAAAGTTGTATCTACTTTCATTCATTAGTAAACGAAGTGGTTTTGTTTTAGGTGGTTTATTTTTTGCTGATGGCCCGTTGCCTGACGTTAGGGTACCAATACCAAGCAGTGACCTTTCTGTTTGAGAATAGAAACATTCTTATTCTTTAGCGGAAACAAAATCACCTAAATGTATCTCTAGAATTTCCTTCTGAGGGTGGCAAATTACAATTAGCCAATTTTCTATTTATAATTGTCGTGCTTGCAAGATGTTGGGCGAGATGTTTATAGATACAGCTATAAACATTCTCGCTAAAAGCTCCTCAGTTAGGACATAAATAATAGTCCTAAATAAGCATACATTCCCTAAGTATTATCATGGATTATACTAATAAGGTAAAAGCATTTATGTAAATAAAAATATTTACGACAGGTCACTGAATATATTTCTGTCTTATACCTGCACAAATCTGATGCTATGTTAACTAATTTTCAGTTCTCCGCGATTACAAGCTGCTTGCGAGATCATTGTTAGAGTTGACCTCCGAAACAAGATTCAAAAATAATTTATCTCCTCGTCATAATTAGGTAAATTTCTAAACTCGCTTCAACGTCGAATGTGACGGATTATCACCCTTTGATCATCAGGAAGTCAGTATGATGGCAGACGGTCTTCTCAACAACGGTGGACACCGAGACAAGGAAACAGTTTCTAAACATGCGGATTGTTTTTGTGAAGCAATACGGCAATATTTCTTTAGATGTCGGAAAACTGCAGGTAGGGCCATTTAGTATGTTTTATGGGCCAACTTCCTTATTTTGTTTTGATGCGCACCAATCTTGACGTAGTAAAAAACGAAGTTATAGCAGGCATTTTCGACTCTTCGAAAAGAATATATATTAGATTTCGCTATGCTACAAGCTACTTAATTCTATCAAAAACATTCGTTTCGAAAATTTCACAAACTGAGAAACTATTCCTAAAACATTATCACGCAGTATTTTAACCTATATTAACGAATACAAAGCATTTCATTTCCATTTGCGAAATTTATGCCCGCGAGATATGTCCGATGTTTGGCGCTTCGCAAAATTTGCCAACTTTCAAAAATAACGTGTCAAGTGTAAACTAACTTTATATTATTAGACGTTTGTATTTTACATCACAATATCTGAAACCATGTGAAAATGTTGATAGGTTGGAAGGTTCTCTATTATTGATAGTTTTAACACTGCAGGTTTTCTCAAATCACGCATTTTTAGTGTCTTATTTTACCGAGTATTTTTTTAGACATTATGATGATAATTACTTATATATAAAAACTATTTTCGGTCAACATCCTTCTACGTCTGCGATGATAAGAAATTGGAATCACACCAATCCTTAATTTAAGCCAGTAAAGAAACCGGCATTTGAATCCACCAAATAGAGATATGTATTCCAGTGCTTTTCTTCGGAGCTATAGACAACACCATAAACCAGCAAAAAAATGCATTAGAGTGGGAAACCCATACGTAGTCTTCTCATCTTAATATAATCGTGTCCCGAATAAAATTCTAAGGTATGAATCGAAAGTATGAAAATGAGAATGCTTTAGACATTTATTTTCACTAACGTATGATTCATGGAGATTGCCTAGGAGTAGTGGCTCATTTGCGTTTAGAGTATCGAAACGCCACCGCTTAGAAGGCAGTGGCTAAATGTGCCGAAATATGTAGAATATAAACACAAGCGGTTGCAATCGAAAGAAATAGTTTGTAACCATTTCTAGGTCGACTCAAATTTCTTCATCATTTTACGTACTTATTTTACAGCGGCATGTGGGTTATACTCACGCCACTTGGGAAATTCCGAAAAATATTTTAGAGGGCTTTAGATGGTGTTTGTGTCACTCGTTTTTAAAACAGGAAATATTACTTTCACATTCAAGACGAATGCTACAGGCTTATATTCTGATCAGCTCCATCAAAACAATCGTGCGTTACCCAAAAAAAGCGGCACATGGACCTTACTTTTAATACTAATTAGAGTCTCATTAGCTAGGGACAGTGCCGCTTCTATGACCATGATTCACAACAGAAAAGGAACGCTTCTCCGTAGATCTAGATGATTCGTGTTCACTCTTACTCCGATTGTGATAGATACAAATGCCAGAATGACCTCGCCAAGCCAGTCTTGCCCTTGCGCACCCCCGAACATTCTAGGTCGAATATTCGAGGTACCGAGTGTAGTCGTAGATAAGGAGCCGAGCGTGGCATTGCCGACTCACTCAGACTCCCGACGACGAGGCACATTTACTCTGGCTTTTTTTTTCTGTGTTTCTGACACAAGCGCGCCGATTAAACCTTTATATTCAGCTTACGTTCGCCGAGACTTTTCCATCCACGACATTTCTGATGGAGATGCGGGGTATCAATCCCCGTACCTCTCGCTTGGCTTCCTCTTTATTTTTAGCCACTTGACATTCTTTACATCAAAACAGTGGCAAGTAAACATCTATCCAGGAGTAAGGCCTAATACATCAAGGGCGAGATTAAAAGACGAAGACTTGGAAGTATTATTTTAAAAACGTGGATTAACGTGACACTTTTTTTTCCGATGCGATGTTTATTTTAATGTGGTATAAGAGATTACATTTTAGATTAACACCTTCGTACGATTCATGTGTTTCAGTTGAACGGCAAGAACAGTCTGGGAGAAAATATCGCGGATAATTTAGGATTGAAAGCAGCATACATGGTACGTAAATCTCTAGCAAGCAACTAATGTCAGTCAACTGCATAAACAAGTATACTAATATTTAAAAAAATACTACTCGAGTATTCTAAAGAATAAAAATATACTAATGTTTGAAGAATAATTTCTGTTCCTTAAGTAAAAAATATTAAATATATTAAAGTATTTTTTACTTAAAAGTAAAACAATAAAACATTACAATTTACAGGCGCGTAAAGCCGGAGGGTGCTTCTAAAAGGGATTCGACAGCCAGTACAAGAGTCATGCAGTACATTAAGACGCCATACAACGACAAATCAGTGCCCCAAAATTATGTCAAGAACATGAAATACCCAACGACCTCAAGCTGATTAAGGAAAGTTTCTACATAAATGTTGCCGCCCGCGGGGCTGAGAAAGCAACGCTCGGTCACGGACTTCTAGAAGATTCTCGTTTATTCTTGCTGCGGACGTAACTTTTATCATTTATTCCTGCTTTTTTGTTCTCGAAAGTGCCTGTTCATTCTAGCCCCGTGCGCGCGACGCTCAAACCATCTTTGCCGTACTTTTGAGATAATGACGCAGACAGTATAAGGAGCTGCCCGTGACCTTGTCGAGTCAGTCTTTGCTCTAGCTTGCTGTTACGCCACCAAATCGCCGCTTTTCTGTTGCCTCGACGCTCGTTCTTTATTTTGTTTGGCACGAATTCGCCGATTAAACCTTTATTTTTAGTTCACTTTTCGTCCTCTCCTCATCTTATTCTTGACATTTCTGGTGGAGATGCGGGATATAGCAGCCCATGAAACGTACCCCTGCGAGGCCTTGCAGGGCAAGCCCAGACCCCGGCTCATGAAGCCCATCCGTTGAGGCAACCAAGACCCGAGGAAGCCGACGCACCAAAGATCAACCACCGGAATTCGGACTTCTACCGGACCCCCAGAGGAAGAACCCGACGAAAGCAACTATGACTTCCCGGGGCCTGCAAACTGAGACTCCCGCCGCTGCCTCCGCCGTCCTTTACCTGACTGTCGCTCCTCGAACGCCGACGTTCTTCCACTGCGAGATCCACGAAGACCTTAAGGATTAAATCCAACATTAAGAGCGCGTGGCACGCCACGACGAATGGACTGCCGAGCAGTACCTGCAGAACCTCTACTTTTCACTGGAGGGTACTGCGAGGCATTGGTTCGGGAACCACGATGCTTCGTCACGTTGTGGGACATCTGCGTGGCCGAGTTGAAGTGTACCTTTACGAGCAAGTTCGACGGCGGTGGGCGGAGGATCTGCTTCAAACACGAACTCAGGCCTCCAATGAGAGCGTAACCAGCTTTGCTGAAGATGTGTTACGCCTAAGTGCACGCGCCGACCCGCAAGCCACCGACGAGAGAAATATGCGCTTTCTCATGAGAGGCGTGAAGAGCGACATCTTCGGCGGCCTCGTCCGCAACCCTCCAACGGCAGTGGACAGGTTGGTTGCCGAAGCAACAAACATCGAGCGGGTGCTAGCGGCCCGAGCTCGCCACTATCATCGGCTCAACGACGTCTCAATTCTGTCATTTGTCCGTTCCGAGATCAGCACCAGCGCCGACGAGCTCCACAAGATGACCCGCGACGTTCGCGAAGAACGTCAGAAGCTTCTGCTTGCTGCCGATGGACAGTGATGCCCCAGCATCACTGTCCATCGCCTAAGTAGAGCGGGAAGTGTTTTAGAGAACCATCGAACCACGGATTCGTGTGAACTCAACGCCGCTCGAGCAACCGACTCTGAGTTACGCCGCCATGGCCCGACGACCGCCGCCAGCAAGCCGCCAGTGCCAGCAACCGGTGCACCCTTGACGGGAAGCCCCTACGCCGCATTACGCTCGGCGCACTGACGAACAAGCTCCGTTCGTCCGAGCCGGATCCCCGGCGCCAAGGAAGACCGACGTGTGGCGCACGGCTGACCGACGCCCGCTGTGCTACCACTGCGGAGAAGTCGACCACGTGTACCGGCGATGCCTTACAGGCAGCTTGGTCTTCGTGGGTTCGCACCGAACGCCTCCCGCTTGAGGAGCGGAGAACGACCGCGGGATATCAAGGAGTACCTGCATCGTCCGCCGTCACCAGCATCCGCTTCCCCCTGGGGATCCCGTTCGCCGTCACCACGACGTCCGGCGTCGCCACTTCGCAGGCCCCAAAGAGAAAGCCTGTCTCCCCTACCTCGTAGGGAAAACAAAGCTCGGCAACCCCTTCAGGTGGAGTTGCTGAAGGCTACCGTCGGAAAGATTCTCCAAGAACGTCAGAGGGCCCCCACTCTAGCAGCGACAAGCATCGTAACGACGATTCTGCAACGGTGCCAAACAATCTCAACGGTGTCATCAACGACCACGACGCGTCGGCACCTGTGGACACCGGAGCAGATTACTCTGTTTTCAGTGGGAAGCTCTCTCCGCCTTCGGAAAGTCACGATGTCCTGGGACGGCCCGCAAATATGCGCCGCCGGAGTGCACCTCGTCACGACTGTTGGGACGGGCATTGCTCACATCGAAATATTTGAGGAGACCTTTCCAGTTAACTTCATCGTCCTTCAGGACTGTGCGGGAGACGTCTTCCTTGGCATGGACTTCCTGTGTAAGTGTGATCTACCTTGAAGCTAACATTTTGACGCTGCGAAAGCCCGTCCTACCTCCGGAGGAATCGAAAACTACGCCAGCAGCCGTTCGAGTCATTGCTGACCACGTAAACCTTCGGCTGCGGTCGAGTGCTCTAGTGCCCGTCGTGACCGATACAGTCGCCTGCGGGAAACTCCTTCTGGAAGGCGACGTGCAACTGCTCCTCGGGAGATGAATAGGAGTTGCAAGGGGCGTAACAGAGCTGCAGGATGGGCGTACGGTGGTCCTCGTGACACATTTTTGACAGGAGGCACAGCATCTTACAACAAGTGCCGCTGTAGGCCACGTCGAGGAACTCCGTAACGCTGCCAAAATGGACGCGATCTCCGATGAGCCCCCGGCATCTCAGCCGTACAGTAGAACGCCTACATCGCAGCTTGACGTTAACCCCAACAGGCTGAAGTTGAGCTAATTTTTACATGCTACAAAATAAACGGTCAGCGGTGTGTATGTCTATGTTTCTCCCTATCTGCGTTTTGTCCCTTCGTTCTAACGGACCGTTTATTTTGTTAACCCCAAGCTCAGTGCCACGGAACGACGACCGCTTAGTGACCTCCTCGTCGAATTCAGCGACTGCTTTGCGACTACGTCGAAAGTGCGTCAGACAACAGTTGCGCAAAATCGCATCGTAACCAACAAGGAAGCGCTCCCTGTGCATTGCCCGCCGTACCGGGGGCGGGGGGTCTTTCAAAGGAAAGAGAGGCCATTTAGGTACAAATCAAGAAATGCTGAACGACATCATCCAGCCGTCAAGCACCCCATGGGCCTCTCAGTCGTACTGGTGAAGAAGGGCTGAACACTTCGATTATCCGTACATTAACAGCGGCTCAACGCGGTCTCAAAAAAAGACGTGTATCCGCTCCCCCGCATTGATGACATTCTAGACCGGCTGCGGCACTCTCGATATTTTTCATCGATGAACCTGAAGAGCGGCTACTGGCAGATAGAAGTTGACGAACGGGACCCAGAGAAGACTGCCTTCGTCACGCCGGATGAACAGCACGTGTTCACGGGGATGCACCTCGAACTGTGCACGGCACCGGCAATTTCTTGCGTGTCATGGACACCGTACTGGCAGGCCTCAAACGGCAGAGCTATCTCGTTTACCTTGACGACGTCGTGGCATTCTCGGCCAACTTCGACGAGCACTTGCGGCCGTTCTTGAAGCCATCAGGACCGCCGGGCTCACCCTCAAGCCGACGAAGTGTCAGCTCGCCTTGTAGCGAACTGAAGTTCCTAGGCTACGGGGTGAGCAACGAAGGTGTTTGCCTTGACCCTGACGAGACTCGCGTCGTAGCGGCATTTTCACCGCCCACCTATAAGGAGGCCGTCTGAAGATTCCTGGGACTATGAGCGTACTACAGCCGATTTGTTAGGAATTTCGCTAAGCTTCCTGCGCCGCTCACGCACCTTACGAAAAACGCCGTGAACTTCGTATTGGGTGAAGAAGAACAACAGGCATCCGACGAGATAAAGCGACGGCTCCAGTCGCCACCGACTCTAGGCCCCTTCGACTAATGAGCTGAAAGGGAAGCTCACACTGATGCCAGAAATAGAGTACTCCGAGCGGTACTGATCTAACGAAAAGAGGGTGCAGGGAGCGTGACCGCCTACGCTAGTCGTATGTTGTCGAACGCCGAACGCAATTACTCGACGACCCAGAAGGAAATTCTAGTGGTCGTCTGGGCCATTACTAAGTTCCGCCCGTACTTATACGGGAGACCTTTCCGAGTGGTCACCGACTACCACTCGCTGTGCTGGTTAGCGAGTGGGAAGGATTCATCGGGAACCCCGCTCGATGAAGCCTACGCCTGCAAGAGTACGACGGGACCGTAGTCTACAATTCACGCCAAAAACACAGCGACGCCGACTGCCTCTCCGGAGCCACCGTCGAGTCAGCTACCGACTGCGCCAAAGAGGACGACGACTACGATCGCTTTCTTGGCGCAGTGAGCAATAACGGCATGGCAGAGCTCCAACCGAACGATCCTGAACTGCGCCCACTGATCGACCTTATGGGGGGTCGAGGGGGAACGATTCCCCGAGTCTTTTCACGTGCCCTACCAACATTCGCCGTCCGGCAAGGTGTTCGCTACAAAAAGATCTTTGAAGATAACAGCTCGACGTGGCTCCTTGTAATCCCTACAAGTCTTCAAGAGATCTTCCAAGCCTGCCACGACGACCTGACATCAGGTCACCTCGGCTACAGCTGGACTCTCACGAGGATCCGAAAGAAGTACTACTGGCCCAGACTCCCGACGACTGTCCACCTCTAGACACGATCGTGCCACAAGTTCCAGTGACGGAAGAAATCTCCGACGAAACCGACGGACCTCCTGCAGCCGATCGCGCCCCGACTGCACCGTTCCAGCAGATTGGAATGGATCTACTTGGACCTTTCCCGCCGTCGACGCAGGGCAACCGTTGGATAATTGTGGCAACTTATTATCTCACTCGGTAAGCCGAGACAAAATCACTCCTGTTGGGAACCGCTGTGGAAGTAGTCAAGTTCTTCGCTGAGTTGATCGTCCTCCGACACGGCGCTCCCCAAGTTCTGATTACGGACCGAGGCTCATCGTTCATGACGCGAATGACAGGAGAGATACTCCGCCTTAGCCACACCGACCACCGCCGAACCACGGCAGACCACCCGCAGACCAACGGGCTGACGGAGAGACTAAACAAGACCATCGCCGAAATTACATCTATTTTCGTGGACCAAGACGTAGATCCCACGTCTTGTGGAACACAAGACGTGGAATGAGGTGTTGCCCTACGTCACGTTTGCGTTCAATGCGGCGGTTCAAGAAACTCCTGGCATTACACCTTTTCAGGTGGTGCACGGCAGAAAGGTGACAACGATGCTAGACGCTATGCTGCCCTACGACCTGACGGACGACGGAACCGACAACGCCCAGCTGGTTGCTCAACGGGCCGAAGAAGTCCGCCATCTCGCCTGACTCTGAATTCAAGACAAGCAGCGTGTCGACGATGGCCGCTACAACCTTCGTCGTCGGGACGTTCGCTTTCAGCCCGAAGACAGGGTGTGGGGGTGGACGTCCATTCATTGCCGCGGCCTCAGCGAGAAACTGTTAAAACGCTGCTTTGGACCCAACAAGATTATTCGCCGCTTTGGAGACTTGAACTGCGACGTGCTTCCAAACAGAACCCGACCATAAGGATGCCGCGAGGCACGACCCGAAGTGGTCCACGTAGTTCGACTCAGGCAGTTCTACGCGCGTTAGGATTGTGAGTCGTGACTCCACATGCTTATTTCGGGTCACCGTATTTTATTTCCTTGCTTTTAGACATTTTTGTTTTCATTTCACGTTGCATCGGCATTCTCGCCACGAGCGCGCGACGCTCGAACCTTCTTTGCCGAATTTTCGAGATAGTGACGCGGACAAGATAAGGAGCTGCCCGTGACCTTGTAGAGTAAGTCTCGCTCTAGCTAACTTGTAGTTACGCCACCAAATCGCCACCCGCTTTTCTCCTGCCTCGACACTCGTTCTTTATTTTGTTTGACACAAGTTCGCCGATTAACCCTTTATTTTCAGTTCGCTGTTCGTTTTCTCGTCATTTTCATTCGTGGCAATATCTCAACCTTTTAAGAATTCGGAGGGACTGCATTTTAAAGCAGGCCATCTGGTAACATGCTGAATATTTTGGGATGTAAAAAGGACCTAAATCACGTTACCATGGTTTTTTAAACATTTTCCTACACCAAACCGTTCCACTTTACTATAAACCCCTTGAACTTCAAGTTGCGGTTTTAATGTGTTCATATACAGGATGTTTCACGAAAAGTGGTTTGCTGTCCTCAGCTGCTTTGCTCGAGGACAGCGAAGCAGATGTTGGTTGCACTATTTCTCCAAGGGTTGTGGTGCCGTCGGGGCCGAGATGCGCTCCGATTGCAAACCGAAGCTTAAAAACCCGTCGAATTTGTGCGGTTTCTCAGAAAGCCGTAAAATGCTTCGCGTGCCTTCTATCGTTCTGAAATTTGTTGATTTAGTGCTTTTCGATGATGCTGAGCAATTTCCTAATTGAAACCACACCCTTAAACGCAATACTAGAAGAGTTCATTTTGCAAAATTATTTAACAACTTAATTATGCCAAACTTTAATAATTTTCCTAAAGTGGCCCCTGGCCCAGGACCAAAACGACCCAAGTCTTCTTTTTGTAGCGACGCGTAATCTTCGGAATATAGAATTTGTCTACATTTCGTGAAACACCCTGTATATACGAGTGTTTTTTTCTAAGAGTGACACTTATACTAAAAAAAACCGTGAAAGCTACTTTTATGCAGTTTGTGCAAGTAAATTATGAAGCAATGGGGACATGCTATAGAGGGCTAATCATAACAACCAGTTGGCTAATTAAGTAATTTTTTTTAATTAACTTTAATGAGTGAATATGTTTCAAGTTAGGCGTCATTGAAAAACAACTAAATCAGTAATTTCAGAAAGACTTCGGGCCCGTGAGAAGCGCGCACTAGTTCGGTAAAATCACCACTCGTGCAGCAGGAGCGAGGCTACCGATGCGATAATGCGCCAACGCAATTTTGCCGTCTCTTGTCATAGCCTTAGCCTTGTACCTGTTGCACGAATGGTACAGTCGGGGACAGAAGTCTCCAGGACACGCGAGCTGCGACTGAAACGCATTGCTCTGCCATCTGCCGGCGGGTCGCCTGGTTTCGAGATCACAGAAAAGCGCATGCGCGTCCTACTGTGCCTGCCAACATGTGTGTTTTTCCGCTCTTCTGCGGCACAGCGCCTAACTCGGAATCGGGCGCGTGGTACCGCCTCAAAGATAACGCTGACGGCTGACGAGCGTTTGCTACACATTCCGAAACTCGAGATACTGCCTGGGGCATTGCGCCGCATTTCGCCGTGTCAGCGCACCTTGCTTTATAATCAGTTCAGCTTATCGCTCAGTTGAGCTGCTGTGACTCCTTGCTTTATAGGTGCCATGTCAGTAAGCGCTATCTCCGAGGCGGTACCGCGCCCGATTCCGAGTTAGGCGCCGCGCCGCAGAAAAGCGGGAAAGCGCACATGTTGGCAGGCACAGTAGGACGCGCATGCGCTTTTCTGTGATCTCGAAACCCGGCGACCCGCCGGCAGATGGAAGAGCAATGCGTTTCAGTCGCAGCTCGCGTGTCCTGGAGACTTTTGTCCCCGACTGTACCTTGAGCACACTACTACGCTTTCTACGCGCTCAAAAAATTTCTAAAAATGATTGATTTAGTGGTTTCTGATGACTCAGCAATTTTCTAATTGGAACCATATGTCTTGTCTCAATAATTAAAACGTTAATTAACAAACAGTATTTAATTAGCCGACTGATCGTTATGACTAGCCCCATATACTATGGCCCACTGGCCGTATAAGTCGTATGCACAAATCGCATAAATGTAGCTCTGACGGCTTTTTCTTTTAAATTAGTGACACTTAAAAAAAAAAAAAAACTCCCTGTATATACAGGGAGTTTTTTGTAGTAGCTCTTGTATTTGTACTGCTTTGCGAACAACCTTCCCGCGTAGGCGGTTTCGGCTCTGGGCAGGCTTGAGGACTTGGACGCAAATAAATTAACTCTGAAAACGAATAGGCATAACTTGTCCCTGCTGCTGTTAACAAAACTGTATTGTTTTATATATATATTTCTGAAACAAATGGTTTTGAAGTTAACACGCGTCCCCCGACAACCAGAATGGAGGGCTTCCTCGAACCGATCCCGAACCCCGCATCCGGCAGTCGTAACCGTTGTGGTCGTGGTTGTGGCGGCCGGGGTCCCCCAAGGACCCTTATGGGTGTCGGGTTATTGCGGAGGACGCCATAGGGCAAGTTCGAGATTCTGTGTTATATCGCGCATCCCGTTTCTTTTTTTAGTTTTATTTATTGCAATAGATAACAAGCGACAAAGTTGTACTTCGTTTTCTAACGGTTTCGCCTTCCCCTCCCTATCGATCACTGTACCTTCGCCTATTTTTTTTGACGTGTACGACCCTTGCTTGTTCCTTGCCGTTTTTGGCATCTATCACTTGAAGAAGGGTGTATACTCCCGAAACGTCGTGTTTCGGGAGGACACCGAAACACAGACCTTTTTGTCCGCGTTTTTTTCGAGAAGCACGACCATATATTTGCTATTTCGTGTTCACGTAAGAGTAACGAAAGTTCCTAAAATTAGTTCATTCGAGGTAATAGGATAATTCTCTTGGGACCGCATTACTCGTGGTGGCAGACGTCAGACAATACGCGATACTTGCTAATTAGTTCGCACTTGACTAAAAATGACTAATTAACTTTTTAATATTTGAGAATAGACATATGGTTCCAATTATAAACTTGCTGGGTGTTATTGAAAACCCCTACATCAGTGATTTTCAGATACTTTGAGCGCGGGAGAAGCGTAGTAGCGCACTAAAGTTACCACTCGTGGAGCAGGTACAGGGCTATAGTTCATTGCAATTTAAGAGGGTAGGGCGAGGGAAAGGAAGGCTGGGAGGAGGAACCAGACGGAACGCTGAAGAGGAGAGGGGGGAACCTCCTCCTTTCTGCAGTGTTCCTTCTGCTTTTTCCTCCCTGGCCTTCCTTACCCTCACCCTACCTTCTTGAGTTGCAACGGACCATAGCGGTTGCGTTAAGGCGCCCCCGCGATTTGTCCGTTTCTTATGAGAGCCGCAGCCTTGTACCTCCTCCAGGAGTGGTAACTTTAGCGCACTACTATACACTTCTCACGCGTCCAAAGTCTTTCTGAAAATTACTAATTTAGTGGTATTCGATGAAGCTCAGCAAGTTTCGAATTGGAGCCATATGTCTATTTTCACCGAATAAAATTAATTTGTCATTTTTAATTAGTTAGCGAACTAATTAGTAAGTATCCCGTAATATTTGACGTCCGTCACCAGGAGTAATGCGGTCCCGAGAAAATCATCCTTTTACCTCAAATACACTACTTTTAGAAATTGTTTTACTCTTACGTGAAACACCCTGTATATATATATATATATATATATATATTATATATATATATATAATATATATATATATATATAGATTTATATATATTACTTCCACATGGGGAATGTCGCTGCGACCTCACTTTAGGTCATATTTTAATCAATTTATGTTTATTACAAGTCCGTATTTAAGCAGCGTTATGAAGAATATTGAGAATTTTGCGTGGATAGTAAGATTCCAATTACGGGTCCTGCGGGCCCGTGCTCAATCTGTGCTCAACCTGACTGCAGTCAATATCTCAAGCCCAAGAGAACAAGATTGATGCTTTGAAGCATACTTTCACAAGGCGATCACTCGCGCTAAAAATGCACGCCTCAAAGCTAGAAGCACGGGTTAGGTTGCGCTTCTAGCCTTGGCTGCAGGCTCACCCTAAATGTGAAGGGAGTATGGTCCTTGCTAACGAACTACAAATGATTCATAATATCTATTTTTATACTAGAGTCACAAACCATATACTGTAATGCCGTAACGTAGTAACCACCATCCCAGTGTTTGATGTAGTGTGTGACCTACTCATCATTGTTACAGTTAGTAAGCGATATAAAACTTCAGATATTGCTGGTAGGCATCTCTCCATGTAATCCGTTTGCGCGCCCGATTGCAGATCTTTATCGAAAGGAACACCCTCGTATTTTGTTCAAAGCAGATATTCCAGTGGTGAACATGTGGAATCTCCGCAATCGAAAGGGTGGACAGTAAATATACCCGTGACTTATGAGTGCACAATAATTTTGTTTTTTCGACGTTAACCAACTCGTGATCGGTTTTGAATTATTCCTTTAGTTTGTGTGCGTCAATATAAAAACACGACGTATCATCGTATTGGTCAATGCTTTCAGAAACTAAAGTAATGTTTTCGGCACCTAAAACTTCCGCGATTAAAACAGGAGTTTCTCAGTTTTGTTAACCTGCATTTTAAATCGCATACAAAACAAACGCAGATAAATATTACGGTTACTTTAGCAACTACTCTTTTCGCTTGAGTTGATAACATAGAGACATTCCGAAAATCCTGAGGGGGATATATATTTAGGGGTTCGTATGAGGAAACACACCTTTTCGAAACAAGCCCACGTATGCCCACACAAGGTGTGGGCTTTGCGCGCGCAGAAACCAGACGTAAGTGAAGTGTTTGCGAACGCACCGTTTCGGCTGCAGCGCCACTGCAGCAGCGTGGAGTTTGAGCCGCTTATTTGAGCCTAATTTTAAGAATCTTCCTTTCGATCTCGCTTCTAGGCACTCCAGAGCTTGGATATGAATTATGCCAAGCTGCCCGGGCTGGAAGATTTTACGAGAGAGCAGTTATATTTTATCTCCAACGCAATTGTAAGTATTAGTCTTCTCCATCAAATATCCGTCAGATCATTGTACAGTCGGCACTACAATAAATTAGCACTAGTGATTGAAAACCCGAACGGTGAAATCGCCGCACGCGGCGCTGCCTTGTCGCGAATACATCGTGAGCGAAAGTTGTTGGACAGTCCTCATATTTTTATCTCGGGTGTACTTCGGCAGACATTTATCGTGTGCAAAGAATAATTTTTTTTTTAACTACACAGATACACTGTGCATCTGCAATTATTCCCAATTAACTACCCTCAAAAAAGAAAAAAAAAATGTTGGTACAAAAACGGAAAAAAGGTGGAAGTTTTATTTTATCTCTAGATCCAACTGTCATATGCAGAAGTGCGTTTTATGAGGAACCTAGAGAAAGCTAACTACAGTCTCAACCTTTAAGGCAGCTGGCAGCTGGCGAAGCCTTTTAGATGCGTCTACGAGTCTTTCTTCTGCCCTTTCAGTTTTATGTTGTTGTTTATTCCTTTCACAATTGCGTTGCGTGGCGGGTAGAGTTTGCCGTGCGGGTGTTTGGCTGCCGGACACTTTTCTACGACTGTGGATTGCTGTTGCTCGTTCCGTTTTTAGAAGTTCACTTATAGTTAGCATCAAGAAGAATGTAATTCTGCATTAAAGGAGATATTTCCCCTCTCAATGAGCAAGCAAGAGATCCCCTGTGCACAGGCATGTATGGTCGGCGAAAGCCTGAAACGGAGCAGCGCCATTCCGGAAGCCCTCTTTGGAAACGGCGGCTTTCTGCCATCCTCTCCTCTGCTACAACGCAAACACCCGCCAATAAATCTCGTTCCCGCAATTTGTGCGCAACTACAGCGCCGAGTGTTTTTCTTCCGTGGCCCGGCAATAGTACGTTTGTGGTAATCTAGTTTAGTGCCAAAAGTATATAGCTAGTCATCTGTTGGAAGTAGGTTGATCTTAAAGCCTGAGTATCAAGTATTAGGACGTTTTATTTCCTCCTATGTTTGTGCATGGGGAAAAAAAACTTTCAGCTAGAGCAAAACTAGTATTTTAAAAACTAAGAACGTTTAGTGTGAATCAAGCAGTAACATATAGGTAACAATGCCGCAGCCAATAGGGCAGTATTAACATGTACAATTATTGTATGGAGGTACTTTTTTCGTGCTCTGTCATTTGTTAAAAAATGAACTTTCTTTTTTGTTTGAAAAGCTGGCTCTCACTTCTTAAAATGTAAAGAACACGCATGCACAATCATGCTGCGAAAGTAGCTTATAGAGAGTATTCACTGGCGGCCGTAGCTAAAGTCCCTATATATATTCTGAAAAGGGACGCCATTCATTGCTGCGAAAATGCTCGAGACACGTGACGAGCCACTTCTGGGAAGAACATGGCGTCTGAAATCTAGCTCATTTCTGCGCTGTGCCGCCATGATCTTCCCAAGGGCAGCACGTTGCACGTGCCTGGTGCATCGACGCACTTTGCGCTACTTTTAAAACATGAAGGGGCTTTAGCCGTAGCTGTGTGCGCGACTCCTGAGCGCGTGCGGACGGCCAACTTCAACAGTTCCTTTGCAAAGCGCATTCCGCACCATCGAAATTGAACGTCATAGCAGCCTATTAATCTAAGCTCGTTCTGAACACGCGCTCTAAACACCGCCCTCAAATATGGCGTCCAGTGAATACCCCCTATATGCAGGCATGCATGTAAACTGCCATTGGCCTTCCAAGAATATATCAATGTGCCAACCAGACTTAGGAATCTCAATGGGGGTTTCGGTAATATATTCGTGAATTACTCTAAATAAAATGCCTATACGCAATGTTCGTTTTATTGCAGAGATTGTTCATTTCGCTACTTTAGCCCAATTTACTCCGGTAGTTCCCTCGTTATTTAATAACAACTCTCAGTGCACCACAAAAAAAGTACTTTTAGAACAAGTATTAAAGAAGAAAAATGGAATTCATAAATCAATGACTGTATGAAGGTATGAAAGTGTTCACTTTGTTCACAGGTTGTAAAGTTCACTGTAACCCACATTTCTTTCAATGAAAGTTTTGATAAGCCACCGCTCTGTTTCCAAACAAGATCTCCCGCGGTGTGGGCAAACGCGCAGCTACCGCACGAGGTGTGGGCACTGCGCGTGCGCAGGAACCAGATTCGCGTCCAGTGGAGCGTCTGCGCACGCGCCCTGCCTATGGCAGTACCACCGCAGCGGCGTGACGTCAGCGCCGCGTCTTGGTCTCTACCTTCGGCAACGCCTTAAAAGCTATTCAGTAATATTAAATTACGCGTATGAGTTCGGATGTGGGAAGAAGGGCGGAGGGAGGGGGGGGGGGGGGTTGAGAGAAGGCCCGATATATAAAGGTGAGGAGGAGGCTGACTTCAAACATGGAAAACAATAGTGCTTTGAGTGGCTACGAACAAAGAAGTGAAGCTGCAATTCGTTATCTCAGTACTGTTTCTAATTGTGTGATTCGGATTCACAGTATCAGGAGAAGAGAAGGCTATAAAAATAAGATGGTTTTCTGATCTCGCAGGATACATACATATATATATATATAATATATATATATATATATATATATATATATATATATATATATAATATATATATATATATATATATATGGTGCTTTTTTCAAGCTTACTAGATTTGCTAAAAAAAAAAAAAACGTGAAAGTTATACTTATGCGGCTTGTGCTGGTGAATTATACGGCCAGGGGGGTATTATGCGGGTGGCTAATCTTTGCGTCAAGTCGACCAATAACTGAAATTCGTTAATTACCTTTTTAATTAGTGAAAATAGACATATGGTTCCAATTAGAAACTTGCTGAGCGTTATCGAAAACCACTAAATTAATCATTTTCAGAAAGACTTTCATCGCATGAGACGCTTAGTTATGCACTAAAGGTACCACTCGTGGAGCAGGTGCAAGGCTAGCGGTTGCGGTGAGGCGCCCGCGAGATTTTTCCGTCTCTTTTCCAGCCCCAGCCTTGTACCTGCTTCACGGGTGGTAACTTTAGTGCACTACTACGCTTCTCACGCGTTCAAAATCTTTCTTAAAATTACTGATTTAGTGGTTTTCGAAGAAGCTGAGCAAGTTTCAAATTGGAACCATAACATTATTTTCACTAATTAAAAAGTTAATTAACAAATTTTGACTAATTAGCCGACTGATCGTTATGATTAGCCTCATATACTATGTCCCCCTGGCCGGCCGTATAACTCACCTGAGCAAATCGCATAAGTGTAGCTTTCACAGCTTTTTTTAAACAAAATCTGTAAGCGACCCTGTAAATATATATATATATATATATTATATATATATATATATACATACATATACAGGGTGTTATTTTTTATTCGAAACAGATTTTTAAAAAGGGCGTCTTTACTGCTACGTGAATGCCGTCTTCACTATGTGTTTCTTGAGCTCGGCGGACATTCGAGAGGCGAACAACCGTCACAGTCTGGTGAGTCTTTAACTAAAATCTGTTAATTAACTTTTTAATTATTGGTTTTATGAACCATGTTGCAATTGTAATTTTGAAGCCAGCCGTCCTGGAAGGCTATACCAACTTACACATTTAAAAAATGCAACTGGTTTGGAGATATCCGTCGACAATTTCTCCCCTTCCTATCATCCGATTCCGAAACTGAAAGTTCCAAGTGCGCTGGAAGCGCTGATCACGTGACGCTTGTGGAAGTGACGGTTTCGTGACGTACAAATCGTCATGATCTCATATCTGCACTGCGGCTGTCACGGTGCGGCTCGAGGTATGCAAACTCGCGGGGGCGGTCTTTAGCGCTCTCGCTTTTAATGCGTCATTGCCCTCGGAGCTTCATTCGCGATTGTTTGTCGGTGGGGGATTCGCTTCGCCAGATAGCGTGGGCGCACGAACGCCGGCTCTGCCAGTTGTAGCGTTAAAATGGCTGCGCAAATTCAGTCGAGGTATTCAGTCGCCGATAAGGTTCAAATGGTTATGGCGTATGCTAAAATGAATGGCAACGTTCGTCTTGCCACGAGGCTGTATGCCGCCCAACACCCTGGTCGCACTGTTCCTGCCCCATCCACCGTCTTCCAGGTTGCCAAGAAGTTTCTGTCCACTGGGTCTGTGCATCGTCAAAGAAGAAGGAAAGCAGCTGTCTTGGACGAAGATTTTGAAATCTCTGTGTTAGCCTACGTGCGAGCGTACCCCGAAATCAGCATCCGAAATGTCGTCGAAGATTTCGGAGGCAGCATCTTTTCGGTATGGAAAGTCCTGAGAAAGCACAAGCTCCATCCGTATCACATATCTTTGCATCAGGACCTCAGCGAGTGTGACTTTGAGAAGCGCTTGGAGTTTAGCAATTGGGCCCTTATTAAAACGGATGAAGACCCCGATTTTCTCACTAATGTACTCTGGACTGACGAAGCACAGTTTTGCCGAAATGGCAACGTGAACGTTCACAACGCGCACTACTGGTCTGATTCCAACCCTCACTGGCTCCGCCAGCATAACCATCAGGTTCGGTGGTCAGTGAATGTGTGGTGCGGCATGTTTCGTGACAGAATAGTGGGACCATTTTTTTTCGAAGGCACACTGACAGCTCAGTCATACAAGCCAACATACTTGATGGTGCTGTCAGTGACTTCATCTGCGATCTCCCGTTAAGCGAGCTTAGGAGCACGCGGTTCCAGCATCACGGAGCGCCAGCTCACTTCTCGTCGCGTGCGCGGAGCTACCTCAACGCCTGTTTTTCCCAGCAGTGGATTGGGCGCGGTGGACCTATGTTCTGGCCGCCAAGATCGCCTGACCTGACCCCGCTAGACTTTTTCCTTTGGGGTCACATCAAAAACGAAGTCTATTCAACTGAGCCCCAAGATGTCAACGACCTGAAGAACCGAATTGTCTCAGCATGCGCCAACATTGAACCACACGTCCTGAAGCGGGTGGTTCAATCTATGAAGAAACGATTCATGGCATGCGTAGCAGTGGAGGGTCGCCATTTCGAACATTACTTGTAGTAAGACATTACCTTAGGGTCTAAGGACACCAGAAACTTAAATTATCAGCAATTCTGATCTCTGAAGTTATTTCGCTGAAGATAATAAATAGCAAAGACTTCTTTCTTGTAGCGTTTCATTTTCTTTCGTTAAGTCGACTGGCAGAGTCAGCGTTCATGCGCCTACGCTATTTGGCGAAGCGCCTTCCCCGCCGACAAACAATCGCGAGTGAAGCTCCGAGGGCAATGACGCATTAAAAGCGAGAGCGCTAAAGACCGCCCCCGCGAGTTTGCATACCTCGAGCCGCACCGTGACAGCCGCAGTGCAGATATGAGATCATGACGATTTGTACGTCACGAAACCGTCACTTCTACAAGCGTCACGTGATCAGCGCTTCCGGCGCACTTGGAACTTTCAGTTTCGGAATCGGATGATAGAAAGGGGAGAAATAGTGAAGACGGCATTCACGTAGCAGTAAAGACGCCTTTTTTAAAAATCTGTTTCGAATAAAAAATAACACCCTGTATACATAGATATATATAGATACACAGGGTCTTTTCTCTAAGCTTTCTCTCATATATATAGAGTCATGTCTCGTTGATATGGACCCCGTTAATATGGATACCCCGCTATATGGACACCCCTTTCGGGGACACATTGGGAAAATACTTGTATTTTTGTCTCGTTATTATGAACAACTCACATTATGGATGATTTTTTATGGGAACGGAGTTGTCCATATTAACGAGACATCACTGTATATATACAAGGTGTTTTAGAGAACTCAGGCCAAATCGCTCCTGCGAAAACTACTCATCGCAACGAAAAAAGGCTTGTGTCGTTTTGGTCCTGGGCCAAGGGCCCATTTCGGAAAATTATTAAAGTCCAGGATAATTAAGTTGTTAATTATTTTTGCGTAATTAACTTTTTTTAAATATTGTATTTAAGGGCATGGTTTCAATTAGAAAATCGCTCAGCATCGTCGAAAAACACTAAATCAACAAATTGCAGAACGATAGAGGGCACGCGAAGTATTTTACGGCTTTCTGAAAAACCGCACAAATTCGACGGGTTTTTAAGTTTCGGTTTGCTATCGGAGCGCATCTCGGCCCCGGCAGCACCGCGCCCCGTGGAGAGATAGTGCAACCAGCCTCTGCTGCGTCGCGCGATGACAGCGCAGCAGAGGTTGGTTGCACTATCTCTCCACGGGGCGCCTGGCCCAATTTTTCGCCAGCTCTTTCTCTTTCCCTTTCCCTAACTTTAATGCAATAAATTTAATAATCACCTTTTCCCCTCTTCGTTCACAATACTACTACGGCTGAACTTGTCAATCTTCACTCATTCCCATATTATATATATATTATATATATATATATTATATATATATATATATATATATATATATAATATATATATATATATATATATATATGAACATCCACAAAAACGAACCAGTTAAGCTCTGAATATACCTCGTTTTTTACGCTAAGGCTCAGCTTTATAGCTATGATAGCAGATTTCTTAGATTTTAAAATGATCGCCACAGCAATGCCGTCAAATATTAAGCTAGTCACTCTTTGCTTTTTTAAGAGAGGACTACCTTAACTGAGTCAACGATGCCGAGACTCGACGACCAGTCGAAGAGTCACCCACAATCGCAAAATAATTTTTTTTAACTTAATCGACGCCATTATAAAAATGGGAGGAAGCAAAAACTCACATGATCCTATAGCCTCTCGTATCCTGCTGATACACTGGAAACAGAGTTTCTCCCAACGTCAAAGATATGAGTATCCGTTACTATACATTGCATGCTGCATTAACCTCTTTTGAAATCACCACAGCAATGTATACACTTATTCCTGTATTACTTATTCCTTTCTCTCCCTTAGATAAAGGGAGAGAAAATAAATTAGGCTGTAGAGAGTTTGGCAGAACATTGCCTTACAAACTAAAAAGGAATTTTTTTTTAATTTGACGTTTTTGAAAGTACGAAATTTTGAAATGATGAACTGTTACTGCCGTTTTTGTTCAACGCAGGTTTTGGAGGACATGTTTTAGAAGTGGTATTTTTCTGTCTTAAAGAATACGTGCTTTCTTTGTTTAAAATGTGAAATATGCATTGAAACGTCAAAATGCAAAAATTGCACTTCTTGACCGAACCCCTAACAAATGTTATTTATTTTATTTTTTTAAATTTCGCTACATTATGGAGTTAGGAAAGAACCAGAAAGTTCATCCCAAAGATCACTTGACCCTAACTGCAGATTTGCCAAAATATTTATAATAAAATTAACATTTTTCATTTGTGCTCATTGAGTAAAACTAACAATAAAGAGTGTTATAGTACATTCCCTCATGTTAGAAAGCTAACAGAGCGAGCTATAGCTCGATAAGTGACAATAATTGTTTTATGGGAATTTTTGGTTATGGTTATGCTTTCTGGTTTTAGGTATTTTGCGTAAATATGCGGCCTGAAGCATTGAAAAATCAAGTACTATATGACCCGCATAGTCCAAACAAATATCGGTGAGTGCAAGTTTCCACTTTGGACCCCCTAAAAATGTTTCAATTATTCTGTAGTATTCAGCGTGCTAAAAGAACGTTGGTAATACTTTTTTGAATAAAACTAGGTATAACATGAAAGGCTGTTTAACGACTATTAGTTTCTCGTCAGGTTTTAGATAATACATAAAAATGTATTTAAATTATAAGGAATCTCGCTGGTGTTTTTTTTCTAAGACGGCCAATACTCAGTACATAAAAGATACTGGACATACAGCGATTATTCCTACAAGGAAGGTTTGTACAAAATTTAGAACCCACACAATTACCGCAAAATGTATATATGCATTTCTTGCAAATCTTCTAGATAATTATTTAAAAAAAAAATGTAGCCACTTATCATCGTGATACAGGCCGCGTCGCCTGGCGGCTATCTAGCAACTGCCAAAATGGTGCAGAAGAATTTTGAGAGGTGGCCCTATCTGGCATAAACGAACGAAGGTGTGGCTAAATGCTTTCATGGTGCTTTTGACGTCATGGGGTGGTGGGTTAGTTACCGCCTCAAGAGTGCAAAAATGTGGCTGAAGACGGTGCTGTCATGTATGGAGCGGCAGCATCGCCTAGCTAGTGCTGGGCGCCCGATGGGTAACGGATCCAAAAGGGCTACACGCACGAACTACTTGTGGCACCCCCCTTCATACCATGGGGCAGCACACTTTATAGTTCTTAAATAATTGGGTTCATAATTTCCTATGGAGCAATGCGATTTTCATAGCCAAACCTCAGTTAATCAGATCTCTCAAATAACAAAATAGTGTTTATGCATTTTAAAAATTTTCTACTTCTTTCCATTTCCAGAGTGAACATACCAATGTCAAATGTGAAGGAATTCTCGAAGGCGTTTGGATGTAAACCATCGTCGCATATGTATAACAGAAAGAAATGCACCATGTGGTAACCTGAAAAGTTGCTTTAATAAAGCCAGATCTATGATTTTTGGCAGAATTAAAAGTTCATGCCTACCGCCTAGTGCAGTTAATTCTGCATGTCAATGTAATAATGAGCGAGTTTCCCGGACGGCGGGGCATTGACGAGTGCACGCAAGCTTGCCCAGTGTTATGTTGTTTTAATCTCGTGCGATATGCTCTTTATATACCAGGTGCGCAGGGGGCGCCATCTGACTGTCTGTCACAGAACCCCCCCCCCCCCCCCCCCTCCCCCGGTTCCCAACAAAACTAGCCGAGGTCCCACCGATCTTCACGGTGAAAAGCGCACAGGAGGCTTTCGTGCCCGATTACTTCTCGGCAGTCGAGTGCCAGGAATCCTTGGTAGCGGAGTTTCAGTAACAGGCTGAGTATCTTCATGCTGATATCCAGCTGTTATGGTTGGGAAATCGCTTGGGCAGGAGCATCTAGTGGTGCAGCCTCAGCGATAGCGAGCACAGTCTTATCAGGAGGAGTGGCCTGATCCACCGGCTCTGGTCGCGGCTCCGATGATTCCTAGTTTTGGCTAGGTCAGGACGCAGATGTCCTTCATGACATCTCCAACGCCGACCATCTGAGAATGCGACATCTGTGATGTGGTCACTTGGAGCGTCCGTCACAGTTGCTAGTACCAATGGTGAACCTTGTCGAAAATATTTAGCGTAAACGGCATAACCCGGCTGGACAGTTGGTATCAGTAGAACACCCTTGTCGTGTGCCATCTTTTGGATGAGCTGTTATTTTTCAATAGGCTTGACCTCATGTCCGGGTGCAGTATAGCCGAAGCAGTCTTTAACTTGCGACCCATCAGTAACTACGCCGGAGTGCACCTTGTGGTTTCATGAGGTGTAGTTCTGTAGTTGAGCAGTATTCGGGACAGCTGACAATGGAAACTTCCATGCGCTGCCTTCTTCAGCTTCAACTTTATGGTTTGAGCCGTTCGCTCAGCAGCTGCATTTGACGGCTGGGTGATACGGTGGCGTTAGGATTTGCCTTATTCCATTCTGTCGAAGGAAGTTCTTAAAGGTACCACTTACAAATTCCGGCCCGTTGTCGGATACAACGAGATCCGATAGTACGTGACAGGCTAACATCACACGCAGGCTAGGGATCGTGCCTTCTGCCGACGGCGTGGACAAAGGAACGACCTCGATCCATTTTGAGTAGGCATCGACCACCGTGACTAGATATCGGTTCTACATTGGTACAGCAAAGACGACATGAAGGCGAGACCATGGCTTTTCTGCGAATGGCCACGGAATTATCGATGCTGGTCGTGCGAGTCGCTGGTTTTCTTGGCACACACGGCATCCCCACACTGTAGCCGCAATGTCTTCATCTAATAATGTCCACCATACACGGCTTCTAGCCACGGCCTTCATTTTAGCGATCCCTGGATGACCTTCATGCAGGAGTCGTAAATCGTCTAGTTGCCCTATTGAAAATAGCTCTGAAGGGGACTTCACAATTTTTTAAATGGCGTGAAGGGGACTACAGGAAATTCTGAGATCTTTAAAGGGGGCACCGATCTTTCCTGGTGGGTTCGTTGACCCCGACAGATGCTCTCCTGAAAGGGCACTGACACCCCCATTTTTTTTAATTTTTTTGCGAGGCGATTTATTATGGTGTCGGAATACTACCCAATTAATATTTTGCTACAGTGTCACGTATTGTTTTAATAAAGCCGAAAAACGCAACTGCTCAAAACCGAAACCGAAACCCCGCACCGCACGAAGAAGTGGAGAGGAGAGAGTGAGTGGTGAAAGTCACGTGGCTACACCCGACCGGGCGATTGTTTTTTTTGTTTGTTTTTTCTGCAGGCAGCAGAAGAAATGCGTTGCGGGATCTGTGCGCCATGCGATTCCTTTGCAGTTATGTTTGTTCCACTCCCTGTTCTGTACTTCAAGATGAGTTGTTTTGTACACTTAAGTGTTGACAATTAGTAGTGAGTGCCCGTGCTGAATTCCCGTGATCGGCTCCGAAAAGAATACTCCCAAGATGTTGCGTGAAGAGCTGCCTCACATGTCCTGCATCTGAAAGTGGCATTGTGCGGCAGAGTGCAGAAATTTCCGAAAGATCAACGGCTCGGGATCAATGGCTGGCTGCAATTCCTGTAGACGGGAACCTCGGAAAGCGGACGCTACCCGATTCATATGCTCCTTTCATTTTGTAGAAAGTGACTACATTGAGTTCGCGGGTGTCAAAAATGGAATCCCATACCAGTTAGTTCAGCGACGTATTGTCCACTACAACTGTTTTTCTTTTCAGTGATGATTGTAAAAAAAGAAATGTAAACATCGCAAAATGTTTGACAAAAAAAAAACGGTACGCCCACACTGGGGATTGAACCCGTGCCCGCAGCGTGTTAATCGGACGTCTTTCCACTGAGCTACTGAAGGAATTCTTTTGCTCGTAGTAATGCAGCCGGTCGACTGTATGTTGGAAAGTTTGCTGCCGATTTCTATTCAGTACAGGCACTCCCGGCTTGAAATCGGGCAGCACCACGCATTGGCCACATTCGCACCTAGCAAAGAAACCGTACGTGTGCGTATTCAACTCGAAGTATATGCACTTCATGCTTGACGTTTGAGCGAGCGATGTCTTCAGCCACGAGGAGGGGAAAAAATAAGTATTTGAATAATGCCAATCACAAGTGTGTACGGTCAGATGTGTATTACTGCTCTTCTATCATACGCGAGCGGTGTGCGGCGCATCATGTTTGATATAAGAGCAGTAACAAAAACCTGACCGTACACATACTCACTTGCGTTGCTCGAGCTCTTTATCAGACAATACTGCGCGTGGGTCTATCGGTCGTCTGGTTTCACCAAGTTGAGAATGCTGCACGGACTTGTGCGGAAACATTTTCGTTACTATTCTATCATACGTTTGTTGTGCATGCCGTGAGCTCGACGCACCAAGAACTTGGCGCCGCGCGTACGCTGCCCACGGCCGTTCCTCTGACGACTGCTAGCGTTCAGGCGCTCGAACCGAACTCGACGTCCGAAGCGTGCAAGCATCTCCAGCCTTGCATGCGGCTAGGAGACCAGACCACGGGCCACTGGCGTTAGCAGACGAGTCCACCGGTCGGCTGATCACACGAACTCGCGCCGAAATTTTTGAGCATGGCAGGTGCAACAAAAGCAACCCGCTGGCTCGCATAAACATAGATATACCTGAATATGCTTACACATGAGTGATGTGTCGTTTGCTGGAGCCATATGGTAACCCGACGATAATCGAGAACCAAGGTGCGCGGCAGACACCTGTTTTGCAGCCAGATGGAAATCCCCATCTTATTTCAGCCAGTGACCCTCACTCCAGATACCCCATGCCCCCGGCTAATAATTATGCTTGCGGTTCCTCAGCACTTTGTCTGGCCACACCTGATACAAAGCATTTGTCAGAACGTAATTCACTGCATCATCCTTACATATACTTTACACTTATCAAAAAGGTCCAGGCAGAGATTGATGCTCATATCATCATCCTTTGCTGACTGAGTCTATATTGCGTGCACTTACACAGACCACAAAGAAATGCAGAAATGGTGTTGAATGCACGAGCACAGCAAACAGTTTTATTAAATTAGTCATGGAATGCTCAGAGCTCAGAACACTGAAAGGTATTCAGTAAAAATACAAGAGAATGCTTGATAACACTCCCCATCATTTAGGCACACCTATAGTTACACAGGCAATTTTGTAAACTGCGGAAGGGGTCAATAATTGGAGCTTTATACAAGCTTAAGACAGCGTACTAAAAATAAACATGTTTACTGCACAACCGGAGTCTATTCTTGCTGTAAACGTAAAATATAATCAACTACATGTTCATTCACACCGACCAAGCAAGCGAGCTTTGAACCTGTCGAATTTGATGGCTCCATGCAGGTGCAATGCCTACACCGGCAACAATACGGCCACACTACGCCACCTCATCTCGGATTGTACAGGCCTGAAATGGCTGAGAAAACAGCAACTGACTCTTTTCGAGAGGAAAGACTCACAACACTAGAGGAGTGGTACCGACTCCACAAAGAACACCCCACTCCTCGATTCACTGACAACCTACATACATCAGGAAGACGGGGACCCACGACCACATTTAATTTCCCATAACACCAATTTATACCCTTAAACGTTGAAGTGTGTATCTCAGGCCACCCCATCAAAACAGGCAAAGCGATCATTGTATAAAGATTATAGATCAACTAAAACTGAACAAGTGAGAAGCTGAACTGACAACAAATATGGTGAATCCCAACACTCACCTAAATGTAAGCATACAGCGCATTGCACATTTAGTACTAACATGACACTGCCGCTTTTTCACATTTTACTCGACAGGGTTTTGATCAACACCAAAATGACTTTAATGATTGCTCCACAAAGGGTCATTTTACACAGCAGTTCTTTCGATGACAGCTTAAATTATCAGAAAAAAACAGAAAAGCCTGGCAATCAGTTGTTTGTACTAATCGTTGTTTTGTGTGCATTGCACTTCGCCTCGCCCAACAATGGACTGAAGGCGAAAGCTCAGAACCGCCGGTTAAATCACGGGTCGCTTATGTAAACAATGTATTGGTCTGACGTGCGTATCAATTAGGGATGAGCAAATAATCCTTCGAATTAAACAGCCCAGCGTCTTTCAATAAAAGTTTGGTTCGGGCTAGTTGGTTCATATCGAATAAAAGGTTAAAAGCGCGAACAAACAGGACGAAAAAGGAAACACGTACGACACGGACAGGCGCCAACTTCCAACTGATTTATTGAAACACGAATCATCGTCGAACTCGATCCCAATCGCCTAAACACATGCAAGTGATAAAAAATTTTTACCGCTCATTACACACATCCTTCAAGAAATACAATTTCTTTGGTTAACAGATAAAGAGACGGCATGCTTACGCATCTGTCAGCTGCTTTGTGTATAAAGAAAGCTTCGATTGTTCTCTTTCCATTTTCGCAAGTTTAGGCCCAGTTTACATCGGTCAGACCGGCCGATGCTTTAATGAAAGAGCGCGCGAACACAAGCTTGCCGTACGGAATAATTCGAGCGGGCATTTTGCGGAGCACTGCAAACGATGTGGTTGCGAACCTTTGTTAGAGCGCACAACGTTTATCAAGAAAAAGAATGAGAAAATGGAAAGAGAACTAATCGAAGCTTTCTGTATACACAAAGCGGCTGACAGATGCGTAAGCATGCCATCTCTTTATCTGTTAACCAAAGAAATTGTGTTTCTTGAAGAATGTGTGTAATGAGCGATAAGATTTTTTTTATCAGTTGCATATGTTTAGGCGATTGGGATCGAGTTTGACGATGATTCGTGTTTCAATAAATCAGTTGGAAGTTGGCGCCTGCCCGTGTCGTACGTGTGCCCTTTTTCGTTCTGTTTGTTCGCGCCTTTTAACCTTTTAATCAGTGTCTTTCCTATTTTTAACACTGCGAAGAAAGCCAGTACAGTATGTTGTGGTTTTCGTTGCACCGTCAAATGCACAAATAACACAATGCTATTCAATTCGAATCATGTTTGCCCATCCCTGTCAGTGATCCTCGAAGCTAAACACCACATGGTTTCTATGTGGATCATGATTGGACGTGACAGCCCGTACCTTGGGCCTTCACTTCACCGTAGGTTGAGGTGAAGTGTAGACGGGTATGGGGCGCTGGCAACAAGAATTTAAAAAGCAATGTCCTGGAAGGCTTAGAGTGGTGCCTGACGTTTTGGTAAAAGGGCTTAGCTCCTGACAAGGCCAAGTCTTGGCAAAAGGCCTGGTGCCACTTCGAGGCTTCTAGGCTTCTTTAAAGCAGCAAGCATTTATAAATCCACCACTTCCCAAGTTGCTGCTTCGAGGGTTCCTTTATAACAACAGCAGAAAAACTAGCTTCCTTACCACTAGTGCTAGCATTCAATAGGGGCATCCTTCCAGGCGAAGTGCTCATGTTAGGTGGTGCCTTGCTCATGCATTCTTCATACCAAAAAATTCTTGAACCAGCAACGTCAAATGCAGTGGATTTACTCTTCCTGTATTTACTCTTTTTCGTAGAAGTTAGGCATATCACATAAATAAGGTCCATGTTTATAGGCAATGAAGATGCAGATACCTTCAAGCTCGTTAGACAAGAACAAAACTAATCTCTCCTCATTGGGAGGCACAACACACTTGTTCAACTACTTAACACTTCCAGTGTCGAAGTCCTCAATAATGAGGCTTTTAGAAAAAAAAAAATGTCACCGCTTTATCTGTTTCTGTAAATAGTCTGAATTTCGCAGTACGTGCCATCTTGCATCTTTACAAACAAGGTGCACGTCTTCGTGGGGCGCGTGTACTAGCTCGCAGCCGTGGACTTGAAAGCCCTGTACCCTTGCTCTCAGATGGCTTTAAGAGTGGATACCTCACCAAAGTTACACTCAAGAAGACCATTCACATCGGCTGTCATTGAAAGTGCCTGTGGAATGCCCAAAACACTGTTCTCAGGCACATCCCTAATCTTCATAAATGTACGAAACAGTTGGTCAAAGCTATCTGGGAGGTGGGTCACATCACCGAGTCTTGCCAGGGTCTGCTTCATGACCCATCTCTCTGCAACCTGCAGAGGGACACCTTTCGCAGCGGTGACAAGGTGCAGGAGCACATCATTTGCACTCTCAAACGGGAACATTGATGTTGCCCACAAGTGACCAAGCTGCATCACACATTTTGGCAAACGCATAAGCAGAGGCATGTTTGACGTTTCTGCAGCTTAAGCATAAAGGGCAGATACATGTTGAAGAAAACGTGTAAAAAAATTAAAGACGTTTACAATCCCCTGTAACGCCGAATAAGAGCGTAGCTCTTGAGGAGGAGGAGGGAAGGATGCGAAGGGGTGAAGTTGGAAAGTTCCCCACACTAACATGGCTGTGGATCGACGTGTGCTTAACGCAAGTCGCAGAAAATGCACATCTTTGGTAAGAGCATCGCGTATAAATTTGGCAGCAATTTAGCGGGGCAATTTTTTCCCCTAACTTTAGCGGGGAATGTTTTCCACTAGATTTAGCGGGGAAACGTTTTACGCTAAATTAAGCGGGAAAATTGTTTCTGCTAAATTTAGCGGGGAAACGTTTTCCGCTAAATTTAGCGGGAAAATTTGTCCGTTGAATTTAGTGGGAAAAGTTTTCCGCTAACTTTAGCGGGAAAGTTTTCCTGTTAAATTTAGCGGGGAAATTTTTTCCGCTAGATTTAGCGTGGAAATTTTTATGTTAAATTTAGCCGGGAATTTTTTCGGCAGATTTAATGGTGAATGTTTTTCCTCTAGATTTCGAGGATACTTTTTCCGATAGTGACGTCACACGTGACGTCACTGATGCCGTTATCAGTGACGTCACGCGTCCCATAATGCACCGCGCGGTTACGCCGCCGGCGACGCCGCTCAAGCCGGAAACGGGCGCCTAAGAGTTGCGCTCTAAAAGCACTTCAGCAGTCCTAATGTCGTCCCTTCTAACAGTCTTGTGCAGAGCAGAAACTTTGCCTGACACAAGATTGTGAGGTGCACGAAGTACTGGCGTGGAAGTATTCTCTGAAGGAAGGGCAGAGCATAATAGACAGCCAGTACCTCCATTCTTTTGCCTTCCACATAGCTTGTTTTTTATTGATAGGGTTGAGCGCGCAAAATGATTCGGACAACATATCTTTGCGAGCCTACAGTCTACGACACTTATCTGGTTTTCGATGTAGAATGCAGCACCGGTACTCAAGAACCACGTTTTCGTCAGCTGTTTAGTGACATCTTCACGCAGACAATGCATGTAGTCCGGCACTACGCTCCAAACCATGTCGAATCGCCGGAGTCGTGCAATGTGGCTCGACTCATACATCCCATGTTTTGTGGTACCGGTCATCACAGCTGCTTTCATGTCCTGTAGCACTCCCTCCTGTGTCCTCTCAGTCACAGCGCAGCGGTGGGGGTACTTCAGAGTGCCTAGAAAATAAGAAATATTGAACTGTTACATAATGTATGATCACTCTCTTACAACGAGTCAGAGTAAGCTCAGAATACTGAAGGTTCAGTTTTGTCTTTGCATTGTTCCCTAGTCATATTTGTAGTGGTCGGCGACCGTGATGTCACGGGAAATTTGTTTGGTGCAAACCAGTAAAGACTTGTTAGCAGAGCTGCGAACGCAGTCTCATTGCAAAGTGATTCTTCGATTTAATTGAATATGTTCTTTTATTTGACTGTGATGGGAACTGAGACCAGACGACGACGACAACGCACACTCTTCTGGAGCTGAGTGCGCGAGCGGCGTTGTTCGGGATCCGCCATCATGAAGTAAAGACGTTTATTGTCCTGGCTCTTCAGTTCTTAGTAGAACATATCGCCACACCGGCGACTCGGTAGTACTTTACCACAGACTGAAAGCTCGAATAAACACCATCTGGGCTACCAATCATGTGGTACGTACAGTTAACGTTTTGAAAATTTCTTTACTGGGACATGAAAGTGTTAAAAACATTTGCATGTATTAATCTAGACCAGCCATTTTGGGCAGTCATACTCGTGACAGCCTTTGTGCTTGTTGTGCATAGAGCAAACAGCTTAAAATTCTACGCCAGTGGTCAACAACCTACGGCCCTCGAGGCAGTTTCATCGGCCCCCGGCACAATATTAAAAATGCCCCCCCCCCCCACATCCTCCCACTCTCCCAGATGCATACACTCTCCCGGCCATAACCGTTTCACATGAAATGGAGTATACTTATGGTTCTTCGTTTTCATGTAAATCCCGATATTACCCGATTTTCGCCCCCGATCTGGTTTGCTGAAAATCGAGTTAAATCCGATCTGTCCGCGAACACAGATCTTAAATTCAGCTCAATTTATAAAAAAAGAACAATTCTGGATTTATTTCTAAAGCTTTTTCTCGGTCACTTGTTTGATGGTCAAAAGCTTTTGTTTTTGTATTGCGTGACCTGGGCATCGATTCGCTTCAGAATTGGTCAGAAGGTGAACAGATCTTGCGCGCTCGAGTACCATCTCTATACCATAGATTTTGCTGACGTTAGTTTGTGTAGATAACACGTTTCATGCATTTCCCTTTGGTATATAAAACCCGAACAAGTCTAAATGCCAAATTGGTTTCCGGAAAAGCCAGATTTCTCACCGATTTTTGAAAAATATAAAACCCGAAAACGAAAAGCCCTACTCTATTGACACCTAAAACGCGTGTGACTAGGTCTGTCTAGTAACAAGATCGAGTTTGAGATGAAGCTCCTGCTAATAGCACTGTTGCACGTCAATTAGCAGCTTTAATGCATGTTTACATTTTTCTCTTACACGGCACCAGTAGTTACACGAAAGGTGCTTAAACATATAAACAAATATTCTGTTTTCGTCCTTATAATACCGGTGGAAATTTGTGTCTCATTTTGCTGGTACTATTCTCCTACGTACCCTCCCCCCCCCCCCCCCCCCCTTTAGCTTTCTGAAATCCGACTCGCAGCCACCCGGCCCGCTGCTTCAAACGGTTGCCGACCCCTGGGTCTAACGCAACTACTCCGTGGACAGTGACTTTTGGGCGATCGGAGGTTTGTATCTAGACTTCATGAACTAAGACTAGACAGTGCCTGCCTTTGTGCTCCCGCAGCAAACTAGGTTAACCAGGCTAAATCCTGAAAAGCGTGGTTTAACAACAGAGGTCAGTTACTGCCACTGTGGAGAAATAAGAACTGAACATTCATCACCATTTCCGGGATTTCGCTGCTGCAACATGGCTCCACGCATAGAACTGCCTTACGGCTTCCGTTCGTTTGTGTCTAGCACTGATGATAAACTTCACACCTTGGGGCAATATCTTATAATCGTCAGCGCTTGTCAAATTTAATATTAGAACCACTCGAAGTGCAGGGAATTGTCCTTCGACGGCAACTAATGCATTTGAATTAGCGCAGCCACACCTAGTCGAAGAGTAAGATTACCAGTTGCTACCAATATGGCCTTTAAGTCCACGCATAATGCAGATGAAACCATGCAAACGTTTTGCATCACAAGAAGGTTCAATCACGGGCCAGAGTCAATGAGATCCAGCTCTGCATGTTGATTTTACGGGCCAGCTGCAACTACTGTAGAGCACATGATTGCACTCTGAAGGCACTGGTCGATAGGTTACCAATTCGAACCTCAGACCGACCCGTAGTGGGTGACATCAGAGCAACACATGCTTAGCAAAGGCCTTCCTTTGAAAACATTATATCACCAGTATGTAAAAAGCAAATTCTGAGCCCGGCAAACGCGACACTATTTCGCAACGGCTGAATTGAGTTACGGAATCTTAAAATGAGGGTTTATAGCTAGTTGGTCAAGGGCATAGCTGAAAATAATACACACCTCCTCAACCAGTGTTGTCTTGTGATAGCACCACGGGCAGCCACAGTACATGTTGAATGCTTCTGATTTAGCACTGCTGTTTTAACAGGAGCATCTGACATGCAAAACACTGCATACTCCTTGGGATGAAAGAGCCTGTCCTTTTAGAGCGTAAGCTCTTAAGCGCTCGTTTCCGCGGCTTGAGCGGCGTCGGCGTACCGTGCGGTGCATTATGGGAAATGTCCCATAATGCACCGCGCGAGCCCCACCCCCCCGGGTTCACGTGACCTCCCCCAGGTCACGTGACCCCCCCCCCCTGAGGGTCATGTGACCCCTCCGCTCCTTTCGAGGTCACGCGACCCCCCCCCCCCCCCCGGAGGAGATTGAAGAATGAGGGTAGGAGGAGAAGGAGGAGGAGGGGTATTACTCTCCCCTCAGTACCCTTCCATCCTCCTCCTCAAGAGCTGCGCTCTAATTCGGCGTTACAGGGGGCTGTAAACGCTTTCACTTTTTGTGGCAACTCCACTCGAGTGAGCCAATATTTTTAAACTGCTCGACAAACCCATTGAGGAAGGGAGACATATCTGGTTTCTTTTTGCCGAACCCGATTCACGCCAAAGCAAAGGTTCTGCCACCGAAGAATGGGGGCAGTTCATTCAACATCATGTTAATGGGCCATATAGAGTTTTCGCGCTAAATTTCAAAAATGGTGAGTCATCAGTACTAAAGCTAGCCGTCAGATGGTGCATGGTGCAGCCAAACTTCTCTTGTGCTTTACTCACAAGGTCTCCGTCGGCCAGGTCAGTGAAGATGTCATGTGACCTCTTTGCCATATTTTCCAGCTAGTCCCACAGAGCCTCCTTGCAGTTTTTCACCAAGTGATGTAGTTGCTTCTGTAGATTGAAAATGATGGAAAATGTCCTATCAGCCACCATTCGCTCTGCTTCATAGAGAGTGTTGCACTGCGAGCACCTCGTGTTCTTGCCTCGGAGGGGAGGTTTACATAGGCCGAGTGCCCTAGAGCATTGGTCGCAAAAAAAAAAAAAAATGAAAATCTACCATGCCTCGCTGGTTTTCCTTCCAAACTTTCCGGAAAAGAAATTTCGATTTTGGTGCTCCCAAATTGCCAAAAAGAGTGTTGACTAGTTTTAAAAGACCCTCAGTCTGCGTCCACGACAGGCCGGCGGACACAACATTTGCCAAGATCACTAACAGAACTTGGCATCGGGTCGTATCCTGACCAGGAATTGTGGGCCCACTGCACATTTCCTCAAAGCTTTTAAATTCGGACTGGTCATCATCGTCACTGGCGGCAGAGTTGAATTGTTCTTTCTTGGAATCGTAACCGCTACTTGATGCCGTTTCACCTCTGCTCTTTTCATCTGATGACAGCCCATCTCGGCTTGCGTCATCCGATGTCACCTCCTCTTTGATTGTGCCATAAATCTAGAGCACTAGTTCGGACGTAGCTTCGTCTTCGCTTGTTGCGCTAAGGCTCATTCAAACATCATTGGAGTCGTCGAGTCTGTAGCACCGGCGCGAACCCTGATCTCTGTCCTCTGATGCGTGACCGTTCCTGTCGTCCAGATGGTCCAGATCGCCCGCTGAGCGATCGCTCAAGTAACTCGAGCTTCTGCCAGGTTGTGGCTCCGACAGGCTGATTCCTTCTCGAACCCTCGTCGCTTGGTTGGATTTTGTTTATTTTGGGATCGCATAGTCTTCACCTGGCTCCATGTATTGCATCCTTTTTTCTTATCGTTTGATGACGTTGCACTTGTTGACCTCTATTGTAACTTTAGTTGTCACACAAAACGACTACGTGTTGCTCACCAAAGGACACTAACCTCCTTGGCTTTCAGGCAGTGACAGGAGGCAAGAAAACATATTTCTAGACATGCTGAGGATGCTAAGGAACTGAGTGCGAGGCACTAGACTGAGTAGGCGGCTAAGCTAGGCTGCTGAGGAGACTTGCAGGAGGAAGGGAGAATCTGATATAAAACGCTGGGACTGGGGAGGAAGGGAGGCTTTAAAAATTTGCCATTGACACTAACTTTATAATAAATTAAAACTTTGTCGTAGTATAAAGATCTCAATTCTAAATATTATCTGTATTTGTTTAAACTTTTACCAGCCACTAGCGCCCCCTAAAAGCAAAATAAAAAAACAACGTACGGAGATTGGTCATCCCGAACTCTGATAGGGAGCGGGAAAAACAGGTTTAGGGAGGGACGGAAGCGAGCGAAGCCGCAAAAACACTTGTTTCGCAGGCTTAAAATTTCTCTGTGAACGCTGTACTGTCTAGCTTTGTGTGATGTTCGCGTTAGTAAAATATAAGATAGGCGATATGACGGCGGTTGTGCCGACAAGATACAAAAAAAACCTGTGCCCACTGCACCAAAACGACTTCAACCCGGAGTTTCTCTACGAGGTATTTCGTAGCGGGGACTCATCCACCAAAGGAGGCTACTACCCGAAGGAAAAATCCATCAATGTAACGCTGTCTGGCAGTCGATGTTTTCTAGTGGACACCTGTCTGTGCCTGATTGTACGTCAAGCACGTCTGATTGGCCAACAAGTTACTCTGACCAACAGTCAAACTCCAGTCAGACTCCGCTTGTCGGCTTTCTGATGGTTTCCTGGTGGCAGTCGGCCGCCGCGAAATGCCGTCAAGATTTCTTGGTGGCGATTCTGATTGGACATCGATTGTCTCTGACTGTACAGAGCGCGACACTGTTAGCGCGAACAAGCGATCGCCGGTTTTTCCAGTTTTTCTCTTTGAAACCAAGGGATGTCATCCAAATTATTATTGCTACGGAAAGTGCTCACTTAGTTGTATAATGTAAGCGTTAAAATTTCGTGCTCGCTAATACTATTTAGAAGTAAAACGCGAAAATGCGCCGATGTCGTGTTCGCGCTAACAGTGTCGCGATGTGTACGTCAAAAAGCTTTGACGGGCAGACAGACGTACGGTCAATGGACGTAAAGTTCGTTCGAATACCAATATTTCGTCAAATCTATGAATACGAAAAATAATCTATGCACGAGAAAACGATTTCCGGACGTGTAACCATAAAACCGCTGATGTTAGAGATATGACACGCAACCGACCGACAACACTGATCAGAAGCCCGCCGAACGCCGAACTGGCCGAACGCGCCACTTACTCCTTTACTTTCGCTTCGCCCGGCTTCGCCGAGCTTCCATGAATGATCGCTCTCGACTCGTTTTGTTTGCCCGCTTGCTCCAACCTGTCGATCCCGCCCGAGCTCTACAACGTCTTACGTTTTAGTAGAATTTCTCCTCGAAAAGACCCAGTGTTCGGGAGTTCCGACTATGTAAGGAAGTTTAGCGGTGTAGTGAAGACGACAAGGTGTACCAGCTCTACTGGGGCTGGAGACGCGCGAACAAAAGGAGGGTTCTACGACGCGAAAGTACTCTACATGGCAGGTGAGTAGAACTGAAGTACGGCGATTGATGTACGAGTGCTTTGCATAACATGCTGAAGGCTTAACTGCATATGGAGCCGAAGCATTCCTTAGAGGCTGTGTCTACAGTGCCATCCGACGGGTCCACTCGCTCCTACAAGTGCCGTCCGAAAGAGAGTCCAGACGGCGCGTGTATCACTGGTGGGGTACCGTCCGACGGCACTCTTGCAGAGCGTTCGAGTGCCGTCCGACGGTACTCTGCTCACGCGTTCAAGTGCCGCCCGAAAGTCTCGTATAAAACGAGTTCTCAAAATGAGTTTTTTGAAGCTGCAGTGTAGCTTAGTGGTAAGACGTCTGCCTCATGAGCAAGCGGTCCCGGGTTCAATCCCCCGTGCGGGTTTTTTTTTTTTCTTTTGGAATCTTTTGAGCATTTTGTTTTGTCGACGCATTTGGCGATATTTACATTTCTTTTTTACGATTAACATTGGGAAAACCGAATGTTGTCGACGAAATTTCGCTGAATAAAATGGTCAGACGTCATCTGATGGACCATCAGGGCACGTTCCACCAGGGCTGCTGACTGGCAGTCAGCGTCCCAAATTACGTACCTTGATGGTATTTTCAATAGGGTACCATGCTCAAAGCATCCACATGTCAGGTATGTAAAACCCTTTAGTTAACATCCTTTTCTTCGCATGTCACCAGTTGATCACTTTGTCCCCGAAATGGGTAGATGTTTTGCATGAACGGGGCTACGGCCCGTTCATGCGACGGGTGACACCGACGAAACCGTCGGTATCACCCGTCTTGGTTTTGCTTACATTGCGGCCGTCACGATCACTTGAGGGACGATGCTATACTTTGCTTCATAAGTGCGAGCAAAGCTGAAGCAGCAGGCGCGGGCCCGCAGCCTGAAGCACTGCATGAGCTGCGCAAGCACGCTTGGAAGCCAAAAATACAGAAAGCAATGGGCTCGCGCTTTAAAGGGACACTGACAGGGCATTTATGCTTTATGAAATTTATTTATGACAAGGTATTTATGCTTTATGAGAGCCCGACTACCCAGAATAGAATTTGCTGCTCGGAATTCGGTTTCTTTCCGCCCGAAAAGCGCCGATCGAGAACTGGCCGGTTTGAGTCGCGCTCACACTCTTCTCTGTGGTCACGGGCCGTTTTCTAAGGTTTAGACACAACCACCAAACACAATCAAAACTGTGGGTCATTGAAGGAACACACTCAATATTAAAAATAGGAAAAAAAATGAAACCCAGTTTTGTGGCTTCTAAAAAGCTGCAAATACATTGATTAAAAAAGTGGCACAGAAAACCGCAAGCATTCAGTGCGTTTACTGCGTAAGTTTCAACATGGCGTCGTTTCGCGTATCGTGGGACTCGCGGGCTGGACGGCGATGGCAGTGGACGACGGGCGTGGGTCCTCTACTTCAGAACTGTCGTTCATGCTACCGGCGAATTGTGACTTCCTATGAAAGAGAAATGTTGGACCGATCAAAAGAATCGGTATTCATCCCGTACGACACGCCCGACCACCAAGCCAATTTGCACGAAGACGTCGCCGAGCCGTCGCCCCCTTTTCGTGGCTTAAGACATCACTCGCGCAGACGTCAAGCACGAAGTGCGTACTTCAAGTTTTATATGCACGTGTACGATTTCCTTACTAGGTGCCAATGTGGCCAATACGTGGTGCTCTCCGACTTCGAGCCGGGAGTGCCTTTGCTGCAGTCGACGGGCGGCATTACTACGAAGAGTTCTCCCTGTAGCTCAGTGGACAGATGTGCGCTTCACACACAGCGGATCCAGGTTCAATCCCGAGTGTAAGGGTACCGTTTTTTTTTTTGTCACACATATTGTTATATTTGTATGTCTTTTTTACAATTATCACTGAGAAAATGAAAGCCGTTTACAACTCCCTGTAACGCCGGATTAGAGCGCAGCTCTTGAGGAGGAGGATGGAAGGGTACTGAGGGATAGGATGGTAGGGTACTGAGGGATAGGTGACTCCCTGAGGTCACGTGACCTCGGTGGGGGGGCTCACGTGACTTCAGGGGGTCACGTGACATCTGGGGGGTCACGTGGCCTCAGGGGGTCACGTGACCTCAGGGGATCACGTGACCTCAGCGGAGGGTCACTCGACCTCAGGGGGGTAACCCTCATGACCCTCTTGAGGGTAACCCTCGTGACCATCGTGAGGGTAACCCTCGTGACCCTCGTGAGGGTAACTCTCATAACCCTAAAAAACCCCTGTGAGGGTAACCCTTGTGACCCTCGTGAGGGTAACTCTCATAACCCTCGTGACCCTCGTGAGGGTAACCCTCGTGACTCGTGAGGGTAACCCTCGTAACCCTCATGAGAGTAACCCTCGTAACCCTCGTGAGGGTTACGTGGGTTACTCTCACGTGAGGGTAACTCTCATAACCCTAGTAACCCTTGCGAGGGTAACCCTCGTGACCCTCGTGAGGGTAACTCTCATAACCCTCGTGACCCTCGTGAGGGTACCCCTCGTGATTCTCGTGAGGATAACCCTCACGAGGATCACGACGCCGATGCCGACGGCGACGGCGACGCCGACGCCGCTCAAGCCGGAAACGACCGCCTAAGAGCTGCGCTCTAAAAACAACAACAAAGGTGGACGAAACGTCGCTGAACTAAATGGAATGGGATTTCCTTTTTGACACCTGCGAACATAATATAACCAGTTTACACAAAATGCAAGAAGCATATAAATCGGGTAGCACCCGTAAATTGTCTACTGAAATTGCAGCTAGCCATTGGTCCCGATTCCGTTGATCTTTCAGAAACTTGTACAGACTCAGCCGTACAATGCCACTTTCGGATGCAGGGCTTGTGAGGCAGAACTTCACGCAACATCTTGGGGGTATTCTTTTCGGAGCCGATCACGGGAATTCACCACGGGCAATCACTACTCATTTCCAACTCTTCAATGTACGGAACAACTCATCTTGAAGTGTAGAACAGCGCGCGAAACAAACATAACTGCAAAGGAATCGCACGGCAAACAATTCCCGCAACAAATTTCGTCTGCGGCGCGCGAACAAAAAAAAAGAAAAAAAATGGGGGGGGGGGGGGGGGGGAATGCGCACGTTCGGGTGTAGCCACGTGACTTCCGTCACTCACTTCGCCATTTATACTTCTTCAACCTCCATGCGCATGTTTCGGTTTCGATTTCGAGCAGTTGCGTTTTCTGGCTTTATTAAAAATATACGGGACTCTATATCAAAATAATAATTGGGTAGTCTTCCGACACCATCATAAATCGCTTGACAAAAAAAAATGAGAAAAAAATGTTTGGAGGGGGTCAGTGTCCCTTTAAGTTTTGACTTCGCTGACTTTGCTCGCACCTAAGGTCAAAGATAGTACGACCTGACTTGGGGCCGATGAGCGATGCAGATAAATACTGTTGAGCTCCTTTCTCAGTGAATGTCTCAGAATTCTGAGAGGTAACATGACGGAAAAAAAATAATGTAGAACCGTGATAGAAATGCTTGAGGTTCTCTTTTGATTGTGTTATTTTATGAAAAATCAATTCAAGAAACTGGAGAAGCGATTCAGGACATCGTTGGGCGAACCAGAAAACGGCCCATTCCTTGCACGATGGCAGCCAAGTGCTCTCAGGCGACCAAGAAGATATTTGTCAGCCTTTGTATGGGTCTCAGAGTTTATTTATACCCTGATTAAGGTATTTAAGAAAAACCATCCTAATTTTTTCGCACTTCCTTGTTCGGTTTTTATGCACAGAAGAAGAAAGAGACGAAGCAACATTCAAAGCGTCAACGAGACATAAAACTCCTGAAAAAAAATCCAGTGTGACAGTGAAGGACGCGTGCCACAGAAGAAGCATGCATCAGTATTGCTGAAGCTGCACAAGAAAACAGCAGCTTTGAATCAGTGCCAGTTGCTCAATGTGCAGCTGCAAATGGCACTTTGTGCATATGTAAAAAAAAGGCAGGCAAGTTTGTTATTTAGCTTTTATACTAATTACTTACTCCAGGGCACATTAAAGCGATATCTTGTCGAGAACCTCAAGTAGAAGCTCTTGTGCTGATTACGCGGGGTCTCCGGTAAGTCGAGCTGGAAAAATCGGTACATGCTCATACATACTTACCTCACATTTATGTCAAAGGTATATTTTAGTGGTGCATGCTCTCGTGCCAAACTTGAAAGCATGACTCCGTCACCGCAAGGAGTAAGAACAAGATTTCTGAAAAGTTCGATGGCGAATACCGATGCAGACGATGAAGGAGCTGCGAGAGCCATGTTTTCTGCTGACAAGAAATGGTGCAACGCGGTTCCTCCACGAGGGTGCTCTTGTCCCAACAGATTTCGTCTGCGTGTCGTCTGCTTCATTTATCCGGCCAGTTACTTGTTCTCTTTATTTCTGTCTGTGTATGCTTAACTTTAGGCACGGGCGGATTTTAGAAGGATTTTATAGAATTTTACTGTATGCAGCAACGCGGCTAGTTGCGCCGTTTTGAACGGTGACGTCATCTGTCCTTAGCAAAAGCAAACATGGCAGCCGCTTTAACTTGTTCGTCTGCGTCAGCGTCTGTCATCGGAATATTCATAAATGTCGTTCTGACTTCTCACACAGGCGGAGCTTTTCTTTGTATTTTGGCACGACAGAGTGCACCACTAAAATACACCTTTGACGAACATTTGAGGTACATACGGGCAGGTACCAATTTTTCCCACTCGATTTATCGCCGATCCCACTACCTTTGCCACCCTATATGCTTATACTTTTTGGTTCATCATAGGATGCCCCAATATTTGTTAAATTTGTTTTAAGTGTAGATCTAATACTACACATTGAATTTCGCAAATAGCACTGGCTGAAACCCGTTGCTGCTGCACGACACCACATAATGCATAGGATCGTGGGATGGTTGGAATAAAAGGTGTTTAAAGACAATCATTGATGCGCGTTTATATTTTGTCTGTAATTACCCTGTTGAAATGGGTCTCTTGTTATTCAATTCCCAGGCTTCTTTCCTCCTCTCTGGTTTTCGGTCGGCCTTTGGAGTTAAAGGCCGACCTAATACGGCAAAGAAGAAAACTGCCCCTCGATTTCTGCTTTCCACCCAAAAGAGAAGGATAGCCATCTTCCATTCAACAGAAGTTAGCTTCCAGACCCGCTGCTTTGGAAGAGCATGAGAAAAACCTTGAGAGGGGGTCTTCTTTCCGACAGGAGGTGCACCGTGCGCGTTGGCCTTGTTAAACATAACAAAACCTCGCGACTGGAAGAGAAGACCTATGAGGAAAAGGAGGATCTCGTGCCATCCAAGGCCCGGGCACGCAACACAATTTGTTTTCTCTGGAGTGATCGTGCAACCGCTATGACGAGCTGTTCAGATTAAATCGCTTGTAATATCAGAGGCTGTTGGAGGAAGTTTTTATAGGAACTTGATGGTGCCGAAACCCGAGAAGGTTACTTTAACGCTACAGGAAGCCAACCGAGACCTCAAGGAGCTTCCGAAGACAGCCACATGGAGCGAGTACGGACCAAGGGAACCTTTCGTCGGGCCCAGACCACTCGGGTAATCCACGAGGTCAGGGCAACTCTTGCAAATGACGATTACGATCTTAGTTCGCTCACAACGCTTCTTCACAAATTAACGACAAATATCAAAGAGCTGCAAATCCTAGATCGAGAGTTTGAATCCTTCGTAAGCGACGAACACCTTGAGCAAGAGTATACTGAAGCGGTAATGACCTACCAGGACAACTCAACGCAGGCATTTGGAATGCTGAGTTATCGAATTGAAATTCTGAAGAATCCAGAAACCTATGCGGTAGAAGCAAACAGACCCTTAGCGAAAACTAATACGCTTGAAACATACCACATTCTAATTTGAGTGTATTTGAAGTATAGTTCATAACTTTAAGTACACGAAAAATCGACCGAAAATATACACTTCTTTTTTTTACTTAGTAATAAATTATACTGCTGGAAATCTTTTTTAAAATACTTTTATTTAAACTACATTTGAAATTACCTTCATGCGCTCTGAAATACGTAAATACTAAATTAGTAGGCACAAAATAGATTTTTTATAGACTCCTTAAAATATTTATTTATTTCATACAAAATATACTCCAGTCCTAATAAAAATGCAGCGGTTAAAAATAAGTGCAGAATACTCTTAAAATACCTGGAAATCGTAAATACTGTTGTGTTCTACTCTAAGTATCATTTGACTGCAATACTTTGGTAGATTGACTTAAACTACCAAAGTATTGAAAAGCTCGTCTTTCAGAAGTTTACTTCAAGCAGATGTGGAGTACGCTGAAGTGCCTAAATTAAACATTTGATTAGTTTGTCAGTTGAGTTGTGCAGCATCGCATTGATCAATCAGCCCAGTTCATGTTTTTGTTTACATTTTTCTATCGAGAACACACCTGATGAGTTTCTTGCACACCAGTCACAAATGGGGTTCGGGAACTACAACCACAACACTTGCTGATGCTGGAAAGCTTCAGAAAGTGCTGTGAGCAGATATGTTTGGCGTGGTTGTGTTAGCACAATGTTAGTTCACTGAATGTCTATACTCACCATTGTACGTGATGTGAGTAGTGACTTTATTTTTGTGACGTTAACGACCATATTAAACAGTCAACTAGTAAAGAAAAGCAAACGAACTATTTTAAGGTGAAGAAACTGCCTTGACTCGCTTTGTCCTGAGTAGTGCTATGCAAAGAAGCAATAACATTTCTTCTAGGAGCCGTTTGTGTGGATATTGTTTTAGCGACGGCGCCGAATTATTATTAGTCGTACCAATGCTTTTTAGTAAGAGATATCGCCCACGATATATCTTCAAAACACTGTTTCCCCTTTGACAGACTCCTGAGGAGAAGATCGGATACTTGGAACCTTAATAAGTGCAGAGGGGGTCACCGGCCGAATGATTAGCTTCAATATGTAGGCTATATAAGGCTCTAGAGCAGTCAACGGGGCTGTGATTCAGGTGCTCAGTGCGTGATTGTGTTTGTGTTCGTTTCTCATGTGTAGTTGTGGGATGCATTTAGTAGTGCCTTCAAATGACACAGGGACATCATTTAAAAACATAGTTCAAAATTAAAAAAAAATAAAAAAGTTTTGTAGCCAGTTTTTAATACACAGATGGCATCTTGAGGAGGAAGGAATTATTTTTGGTATATTTAAAATCTGTATTGATTAATATTTATGATATATTTTGAATACCTTACGCGCGTATTTCGAATGCGGACAAAATAATACAAAATGAATACAAATTTAATATTCACATTCAAAATATTTAAACTTCGTTTCTAGTACGGCCTCTTTTCGCTAAGGGGAACACCGGCGATTCTTCCGACCACCACCGAGAACACCAGAGCAAGGCTTCCGAAATCGGAGATGTTGAAATTTGACGGCAGCACTTCTCAGTGGCAAGCCTTTTGGGATATGTTCCAAAACACGAACGATCGACATCCTCAACTGTGTCAGGCTGACAAGTTTCACTACCTCCGGTCCCTTATCACCGGACCCGCAGCTAGAGCCATTGCTGGCCTCCACGGGTCTAACTCCAGCTACACAGACGCGTTGGCTATACTCCGAGGGCGATTTGGAGACAACAAACTCATCGAGCAAGACCATCTTTCCAAACTTCGAACGCTCCAGAAGGTCCCATCATCAAACGACGTTGGCGCCTTAAGAAGACTTCTCGACGCCGTTCAGCTACGCAGTCGTAGCTTAAAAGATCTCGGAGTTCACGCTATGTCCTACTCTGCGATGCTGAACGAGATACCCCTTAGCGAAAAGAGGCCGTACTAGAAACGAAGTTTAAATATATTGAATATGAATATTAAATTTGTATTCATTTTGTATTATTTTGTCCGCATTCGAAATACGCGCATAAGGTATTCAAAATATATCATAAATATTAATCAAAACAGATTTTAAATATACCAAACATAATTCCTTCCTCCTCAAGATGCCATCTGTGTATTAAAAACTGGCTACAAAACATTTTTATTTTTTTAATTTTGGACTATATTTTTAAATGATGTCCCTGTGTCATTTGAAGGCACTACTGAATGCATCCCACAACTACACATGAGAAACGAACACAAACACAATGACGCACTGAGCACCTGAATCACAGCCCCGTTGACTGCTCTAGAGCCTTATATAGCCTACATATTGAAGCTAATCATTCGGCCGGTGACCCCCTCTGCACTTATTAAGGTTCCAAGTATCCGATCTTCTCCTCAGGAGTCTGTCAAAGGGGAAACAGTGTTTTGAAGTTCGTGGACGATATCTCTTACTAAAAAGCATTGGTACAAATAATAATAATTCGGCGCAGTCGCTAAAACAATATCCACAAAAACGGCTCCTAGAAGAAATGTTATTGCTTCTTTGCATAGCACTACTCAGGACAAAGCGAGTCAAGGCAATTTCTTCACTTTAAAATAGTTCGTTTGCTTTTCTTTACTAGTTGACTGTTTAATATGGTCGTTAACGTCACAAAATTAAAGTCACTACTCACATCACGTACAATGGTGAGTATAGACATTCAGTGAACTAACATTGTGCTAACACAACCACGCCAAACATATCTGCTCACAGCACTTTCTGAAGCTTTCCAGCATCAGCAAGTGTTGTGGTTGTAGTTCCCGAACCCCATTTGTGACTGGTGTGCAAGAAACTCATCAGGTGTGTTCTCGATAGAAAAATGTAAACAAAAACATGAACTGGGCTGATTGATCAATGCGATGCTGCACAACTCAACTGACAAACTAATCAAATGTTTAATTTAGGCACTTCAGCGTACTCCACATCTGCTTGAAGTAAACTTCTGAAAGACGAACTTTTCAATACTTTGGTAGTTTAAGTCAAACTACCAAAATATTGCAGTCAAAAGATACTTAGAGTAGAACACAACAGTATTTACGATTTCCAGGTATTTTAAGAGTATTCTGCACTTATTTTTAATCACTGCATTTTTATTAGGAGTGGAGTATATTTTGCATGAAATAAATAAATATTTTAAGAAGTCTATATAAAATGTATTTTGTGCCTACTAATTTAGTATTTACGTATTTCAGAGCGCATGAAGGTAATTTCAAATGTAGTTTAAATAAAAGTATTTTAAAAAGATTTCCAGCAGTATAATTTATTACTAAGTAAAAAAAAAGAAGTGTATATTTTCGGTCGATTTTTCGTGTACTTACAGTTATGAACTATACTTCAAATACACTCAAATTAGAATGTGGTATATTTCAAATGTATTAGTTTTCGCTAAGGGACTAATGAAGGTTCTGCCAACCGACGTCGTCATCGAATATCATCGACGAAAATCCTTCAGCGGAGCTACAGAGCCACTAACGTCAGCAGTAGATCTGGAGATGATCTTAAAATTTCTTCATATTGAGGTGGAGTGTCGAGAACGAAGTGGACTGACAACAGACAGGACAAGTCAAGACAGTCGACCTGACACTATAGGAAGTACGATTCCAGAAGAGAAGGAACAAGAAGCTCCGCAGCTGTTCTACAGAGTCGGGTGAAAGAGTCAGCGGACTGCGTTTTCTGCTCTTCCAGAAAAAACTCTTCGCTACGATAGATACGAAAAAGAAGAAACTCTCCGACGACACGATATATTTTAAATGTACCATGAAAAGACACAGAGCGCGAGATTGCCGAGGGAGAATCATCTGCAATACTTGGAAAGGCAGACATGCTACATCGATGTGTGACCCACGCTGGCAACGAGCGAAAGAGACGGGAAAAAACTGCAAAACAAAGGCACTCCATACTTACGCTTCACCAACAACACAAAAGGAGCCACATATTCTACTTCAAACGTTTCGGGCCTGGATCGCTGGCAAAAGTGGGTACAGATACATAAGAGGAATGATAGACGGAGGAAGCCAGCGAACTTTCATCCGAGAAGATGTGTCTAGAAGGTACCTACTGCGTATTCTTGGCGACATAAATATTTGAACCAACACCTCTGAATCCGAAGCTGCAAAAGAACAAAGGCCAAAACTCGTGGAGGTTAGACTAAAGAGCCAGTACCACCAAGGAGAGTACATCTTCGAAGCTGTAGAAGTCCCGAAGATTTGCAGCCAAATGATGGAGCTTCCTTTGGACCCCCCTTTCATAGGAAAGCTTCAAACTCAAGGAAAGGATTTGGCCGACCTTTGCCTTTTCGATGAAACGAAAGGGGCACTCAGAATCAGCCCATTACTCGGTGCTGACCAAGTACGAAAAATCATGAAAGGTGACAACATCCGCAGTGAGAGTCAGCAGCTGACAGCGCTAAGCACTCAACTTGGTTGGACGGTGTAAAGACCAACGGATAAAAAATATTCATTGACAACACAAAACCATGTCATGGCCTGTATCCTTAAAGCGGGAGTCACTACCGAAGACGAAACCAACAAATTGGCAGCGTTTTGGAACCTGGGACATATTGGAATCACAGACAAGGAAGATATGTCCCAGGAAACGGTATTACAGATATTTCAAGAGTCGATTCGTTGGACTGAACGCAGGTATGAAGTCTCACTTCCCTGAAAGCCCAACAAATGAACCGAGCTGCAGGACAACAAGGAGCTGGCGACAGCAAGGTTAAACGGGTTGATACGAAAACTCCGGAGGGATGAAAACCTGCTGAACACTTACGACAGTGTGATCCGTCAATATTTGAAAGATGAATATAGAGAGGTGGTCCAGATTCGAGGAAAAATACAGGACGGCAGTACTACATGCCGCACCATGCTGTAGTACGCGAGGAGGCGCACACAACGAAGATTATTAGTTTATTTGTCTCCTCATCTCACCAGCAAGGAAGTGAGAGTCTCAACGGATTTCTTGAAACGGGACCAAAGGCATCTGACGACCTATCACAGGTTCTCCTGAGGTTCCGAGTTAATAAAATAGCAATGACAGCAGATTTTCAGAAAGAATTTATGCAAATATCAGTAGAAGTAAGGAATGGAGATGCGCTACGCCTCTTGTGGTTTGAAGAGAGGCCCACAACAACTCGTCAGTTACCACCACTCCAGGAGTGGAGGATGACCCGCGTTCCGTTTGGGACGATATCCAGTTTGTTCTTGCTGACAGCTACCCTACAGCATCATTTCCGAAAAGCTCAAAACTACCCGGAGACAGCTCAGGTTCTAGCGAAATCCTTCTGTGTCGACGATCTCTTGACTTACGCCCAGAGTGAAGCAGCAGCAGTCAAGTTGTTTAACGAAACAGAAGACATCATGCAACAAGCTGGCATGAATCTTCAAAAATGGGCATCCAACAGCAAGACACTGCGAAAGTTGTTCCAGAAGGAGTCCCCCAACCAACTGATATGGCGACAGACACCAAGGTGCTTGGAATGTATTGGAATACAGAGGAGGACACTTTGAAGTTGTCGTTGACCTCGACTTCGAACTTCTTGAAAACGAATGTAAGTACAAAGCGAAATGTCCTTCAAACTGCCAATATAGTTTACGACATCATGGGATAGCTATCACCTTCCACCATCCGGGTAGATTATGTTCCAAAACCTGTGGGAATTAAAGATAGGCTGGGACAATAGTCTTCCTGAGGACATACAACAAGACTGGAACACGTGGTGCTACGAGATTCCACAGCTACAAGTCATATTCATATCTCGATTCTTGTTCGAGGAAGTACGAGACGCTACGCTGTTCTACGAACTACATGTCTTCACTGACGCCAGTCCGAAGGCTTACGGCGTAGTTGTCTACCTGAGAACATCTCACTCCGAGAACACAATAGAAATACATATACTACTTGCAAAGGCGCGAGTAGCACTTCTTAAAAAGCTGACACTCCCTCTCATAGAGCCGATGGGAGCTTTTATCGGTTCTAGATTACTGCGCTATGAGAAAAGACGTTAACTCTTCAAGACCACGAAGTATACTTGTGGACACGCTCTACCATAACGTGGAAGTGGATACAAGGTCAAAGTCACTGGTGGGAGACATTTGTTGGCAATAGAGTGAGGGGGATCTAAAGCAACACGCCTACAGCTCACTGGAGATTCTGCCCGGATAAAGAAAACCCGACAGACTGCCTAACGAGAGGACTCTCCGCGTCAAACCTGGAGTCAAACATCCTGTGGTAGACTGGTCCTTCTTGGCTCAAAAACCCGTAACCCGAATGGCCACAGGCACATCGCGAACGAGATGACCTAGGCGAAATGGAAGACAATGACATCAAAACCAATATGCTGCAAGTAACAGCTACCGTAGACGATCCTGTTCTTGACTTGCAACGCTACAGCGAACTCTCAAGGGTCCTACGGGTCACTACTTAGATCTACCGTTTCAAAGAAAACACTGGCTCACTGAAGGAATCGTCTAACTATATCTCAACCCGTGAACTCAAAAGGGCGGAGCAATACTAAATAAAGGTCACACAAAAAATGAATTATCGGAAAAACTTCAAAGCATGCGAAATGGTGTTATGTCTGAACAGCCATATTTGGCTTACTGATGTTTAATATATACTAGAAAAAGGAACAAGACTGGCCAATGGCCGTTACAGTCGGGAGCCAGGGATCGAATGCCTCAGTCCGGGGCCACGCTCAGCAAGCGCGCGCCCTTCTTCGTTCTGCTGCTGATGATAGCTGTTTGCAGAAGAACTGCGAACACATCAATTCTTCCCCCCTACGACGAAGTCATTATAACGGTCTGGGGGACGTCGGGCCCGTGGAGACCGCAGTTGTCTTCCGGACACTTGGGATGTTTTAGTTGCTGGCAGTTGTTGCGGAGCATCCGGCTCACCCAGGTCATCTGTCACGCTCCACTCTGCCGGTTGCGTCGAGGTCCCTTCTGCTTCTGTCGTTTTCCGAATATGGTCCAAGTGGCGACGTACCTTGCCACCGGCGCATTCAATGAGCCAAGAACGTGGATCTGCCCGTCGCAAGATCTTGCCTCGAACCCAGTCTGGCTTGGTCAGGAACTGGCGGACCAGTGCTCTCTCCCCTCTGGCGAAGCGGCGAGCTGGACCCAGTGGATCTTGACTTTCCTTGGCCTCCGTTGCTGTCTTCGGCTGAAGTAGGTCAAGGGGGCAGGGTAGCTCTCTGCCAAACATCGCTTTCGCCGGTGTGACTCCCGTAGCACTGTGGGTCGTGGAGTGCTGTCGAAAAAGGAAGCGAGCAAGTCGACGCTGTATGCTTCCGCTTGTATCTTTTAGAAAAGCCCTCTTGAGTTCAGTGACATATCGTTCTGCCTGTCCATTAGTTGCAGGGTAATATGCTGCTGCAGTTACGGCCTGCACACCGTTTGACGCGTAGAACTTCTTAATCTCGTTGGAGACGAATGCGCTTCTATTGTCGGAGACAACTTTCCGCGGAATACCAAACGTAGCAAAAAGGTTTTCATTCACGGCAGTTCTGTACCGTCCCTTCAATCTCGCTGTCAAGCCCCGGCCACCAGACGTAGCTCCGTGCACACTTTTTCATTGCCACCATGCCCCTGTGGCCTGCGTGTATAAGCGCTAGGACATGAGGACGTGCTGTCGTGGGGATGATGATCCGAGAGCCCCAGGTAAGGCATCCTTGGTGAAGTGCCAGTGCTGCAGCTCTCCACTTGTATGGCGTGAACCTGTCACCTTCGAGTTTGTCCACTTTGCCGTTCTGTACGGCGGTGTACAGTTCACACAAAGTGTTTTCTTGCTGTGTCAGACAAGCTATCTCCGTGGCTGTGAATTGTGGTCTTGATAAGGCTTCAAACATTAGTATGTCACCAGGTGGCCATGGCTCATCCTCACTGTTTGGTAGTGGCAGACGGCTCAATGCGTCAGCGTTTTGGTGATTCTTGCCCTGCCGGTAGACAAGGTCGAAGTCACATGAAGACAGTTTCATGCACCATCTGGTCATCTGTGGAGAGAGGACTTGAGCTGTCGGTTTCTTTGGGCCCAGAATGCTCAGCAAGGGTTGGTGGTCAGTGATGAATGTCACTTTCCTTCCCGCGATGTACTTGTGGAATTTGTGGGCTCCAAACACCACTGTGCGGCCCTCTTTGTTCAGCTGGGCATAGTTCCGTTCTGCTGGTCCAAGTGTACGTGAAGCGAAAGCGATCGGTGCCTCCCGCCCCTGGTTGTCACGTTGAGAAAGGACGGCTCCGACGCTGTAAGGCGAAGCGTCGCAGGACACAAAACGTTCTTTTCTTTCGTCTTAGTGTGCCAGTACTGTCTGCTTGATGAGCAAGCTCTTCAGTTGTTCAAATGCTTCCTGGTGCCTGTCTTCCCATCTCCACACAGTGTTCTTCTGAAGGAGTTCATAAAGACAGCTAGCGATAGCTGCCCTGTCCTTCAGGAATCTGTCATATAATGCAAGCATTCCGAGAAATGACTGTAAGGCCTGTTTACAAGTAAGAGCTGGAGCATCCACAATGGCTCGAACCTTCTCCTCTGTAGTGTGGACGCCCGATTCGTCAATTCCGTGTCCCAGAAAGAAGACCTCCCGAACACCGAAGCAGCATTTGTCTTTTGCAAGGCGCAGATTGTACTTCTCCAGTTGTTTCAGAACAACTTCCAGTCGCGTGGCATGCTCTGTGGCATCCCTTCCACCGATGATCACATCATCCAGGTATGTGCATACACCTGGGATACCAGTCAACATCGACTCCATGAAGCGCTGGAATATGGCTGGCGCCGCCGAAATCCCAAATGGAAGCGGTTTGACCTTATAAAGTCCTTTCAGCGTGTTGAGGGTCAGCACCTCTGCTGCCTCAGGAGTTACGCGGAGCTGTTGATAGGCCTGGGTCAGATCGAGGGTGCTGAATACCTTGCTTCCTCTCAAGTTGCTGAGGACTTCGCCTGCTGTCGGAAGTGGGTACGCTGCCTTTTTAGCTGCTGAGTTCATTGTGCAGCGGTAATCGCCACAAATGCGTAGCGTGCTGTTCTTCTTACGTACCAATACCAGAGGCGTTGCCCAGTTTGAGTGCGGAGTTGGCTCTATTATGCCCTGGTCTTGCAGTCGATCCAGTTCAGCTTCTACAGCTGATCGCAAAGCAAAAGGGACCGACCGTGCTTTCAAGAACTTCGGTGCTGTGCCCTCGACCAGTTCAAGTTTTACTGCCGGACCGACATGTCCTGTGATGTCTTCGCCGAACACAGGCTGGTACTTGTCTCGCAGCCTGGCGACAATTTCGCCGTCCGACACATCATTGATCCCAGCGATGTCTATCCCGAGGTGTGAAAACCAGTTCCGCCCTAGAAGGTTACACCCGGCTCCTCTGACAACCAATAGTGGCAATTTGCAGGTCTTGCTTTTGTGCGTCACCTGCACGTCTGTGGTACCCAAAACTCGAAGCGACTCGCCGGACCACGTGTGCAGGAAGACGTTGCTGGTCTCCAGCCGTGGCGGGTCATTAGACCATGTGGAGCCGAATGTTGCTTCACTGATGAGCGTGCAGGCTGCTCCCGAGTCGACTTCGAAGGTCAGGCACTTGTTGTGAACCGACACTCTCAGTGTGAACTTCGGCACACTGTAAGCGGTTGGCACCGAGTTGAGCTCGTACAGTGTCGACGTGTTCCCTGACCGTTGGTGACTGACGTCTGGTGCAGTTGTCCGCAGCAAGGTGTGTGGTAGCTCTATGCTGTGGTTCTTGTGCGAGTTGTCCGTGTCTTTTCGTTTTTTGATGCACGCTTTTTCAATATGCCCAATTTTTTGCAGTAGTTGCAGGAGGCTGTCTTAACTCTGCAAGTGTCCGGGCTGTGCTGTGCGTCGCACTGCCAGCAGGGTTGAGCGTTCCGAGCTTTTGGACGGTTCCTGGGCCGATCTTGGTTCCGTGTTTGGCAGCTAGTTGCACTTGCCTTGTGCACGTCTTTGAATTCCGACTTCACCTTTTTTTGATCCTCCGCAGCGTTCTCTGCTCTCAGAGCGAAGTCGAAGGCCTTCTGAAAGGTCAAGTCTTTTTCAGCGAAGAGGCGCTGCGGCACTTGCTCCCTCCGCAGGACGCACACGAAGCGATCCCGCAGCATCACTTCCAGGGGAAGGACAGTCGGGTTTGTCGCTTGATCTGCGCTGGTACCGAAGTTACAGTCGGCAGCGAGCTTCTTCAGGGCTGTCACGTAAGCACTGACCGTTTCGCCGACCTCCTGGTCGCGACGTTGGAAGCGCGCTCTGCTGAAGACTTCTGAAGGGGTTGGATCAAAGTGAGCCTTCAGAAGTTGGACGATCTCGTCGAAAGTCACCTGGCTTGGCTGCTTGGTTTGTACGAGAGCGCAGATCACGTCGTAGGTCTCCGCTCCTCAGAGTGTGAGCAGGTGCGCACGTTTCTTCGAGGCGTCCTTTCCATCGTTAGCCTCGAAAAAAAACTGCAGCCGCCCGTACCAGGATTTGCATGAGCTGGAGCTGCCGTCGAACTCTGGAATGCGACCAAACTCAGGCGTGGCCATGGCGTTGCGCTGGTGGGCATTCGTTGTCGAGGCAGGGTGTCAGGTGGGTCGTGAGTTTTCCTCGTCGCCAATTGTTATGTCTGAACAGCCATAGTTGGCTTACTGATGTTTAATATCTACAAGAAAAAGGAACAAGACTGGCCTATGGCCGTTAAAGTCGGGAGCCAGGGATCGAATGCCTCAGTCCGGGGCCACGCTCAGCAAGCGCGCGCCCTTCTTCGTTCTGCTGCTGATGATAGCTGTTTGCAGAAGAACTGCGAACAGATGATGAAAGGCCGCTGAGCATGTCAACGAAACCAAAAAGATTTGACACCTTTCATAGATGACATCGGAGTTTTACGCGTAGGCGGTCGGCTCCAACAACTAAACGCATCAGAAGACCTTAAACACCCCAGCATACTCCCCAACGCGCATCGCTTCACCGAGTTTATTCTATGCAGCGCACATCAGCGGGTGCTTCACGTAGGAGTAGCGGAGACTTTAACTGAATTGCGCGAACAGTATTGAATTGTACGCGAAAGACAAACCGTAAAGAAATCTCTGCGAAACTGCATCAGGTGTGCAAGGACACACTTGATGCCGCATCAACCCTTATGACACCACTGCCAAAAGAACGCATTGAGGCGACGCACCCATTCAAATTCCTGGGGACTGATTTTGCTGGCCCACTTTACACAAAGGAACAAAAGAACGAGAAGTCATATATCGCCATTTTCACATGCGCAGTCACACGAGCAGTTCACCTCGAGCTCACAACGAGCACATCTGCGAAACCCTTCTTGATGGCTCTACGTCGGTTTGTTTCCAGAAGAGGACTGCCTGGCGTACTTTATTCAAACAACGCTTTGGCATTCAAGACACTTTCAAGAGACATATCAGCTGTCTCGGAACTGCTCTGACATCAGGATGTACAAGCCTATGTCGCCCACCATCACATCACATCACATGGAAATTGAGCGCCGAAAGAGCCGCATGGTGGGGAGGTTTCTGGGAGAGATTGATACGGACAGTAAAGACCTCCCTCAGGAAGGTTCTAGGACGAAGCTATCTTAATTTTTAAGAGTTGTCGACAGCATTACCGGAAGAGCCACCGTGAACTCACGTCCTTTAACATTTCTTTACTCAGATCAACGGGAACCAACAATTCTAACAGCTGCACAATTTCTGGTAGGAAAACGCCTTCTGTTGTTACCGACAATGAAGCGAATGAGCTCCACCCCGTAGACATAGCGGGAACTAAGACGGCGATGGAGATACTGAGAGCTAATTTCACAGCAGTTTTGGAAGAGGTGGATGAAAAAGTATCTCTTGACACTTCGCTCTGCCCACCACACTCCGCCCAAGAACACAACGCCTCTTGCTGTCAGGGATGCGGTGATTATTCACGATGCGAGACGACCCAGAGCAACGTAGAAGGTGGGACGAATAACAGAAGTGCACCCTGGACAAGACAATATCATTTGCTCGTGTGAACTGCGATTGGCGGACGGACGAACTTTTAGGAGACCAGTCCAACTTCTTTACCCACTGGCGGTCTGCAACAAGTCCGCGGTGGGAGCCTGTTACACATAACAGCATCTCGGGACTGTAATAGAAGACCAAACGAGGAAAAGAAGGATCTCGTGCCATTCAAGGCCCGGGCACGCAACACAATTTTGTTTCTCTGGACGGATCGTGCAACCGCTTAGACGAGCTGTTCAGATTAAATCGCTTGTAATATCGGAGGCTGTTGGAAGTTTTGACATGCCTTTAACCTCTCAAAGGTGCACTAAAGTGGTTTCTGAGATTATTTGTTCTCAGTGATAACTCCTATAGGCTCTATACTTCATCTCACCTTAGCGTAGACTAACTGCCAAGGTTGTGCTACACGAGACAGTAGCCCTGACTGGCGGTTGGGCTGCACGAGCACTCGTGCAATCGCCGACGCGTCATCCAAACACATTAGCTCGCGGTTTTAGCATGTGTGGCCAACAATAGTCGATGCTAACGTGAGACAAAACATAAGCATCTTAAAAATAAAAACATTCTTGCTCATGCAACGCATATTTCCCTATCAAAAATGTGATTTAAGATCGGAACACGCCACTTCCTTAGCGGAACTTTCCGCTGAAGAAAGACAGTGCATAATACGAGAGAGGGGAAATTGAAGGGACGAAAGGGGCTGGTCCTCCAGTGGCAAGCCACCCCTCTGATAGCAGACAATGCCACATCGACTGCTATCGAAGAGGACACTTGCGATTGGTTGCATTGCGATAACTAGTTCATATAATAGTAAAACAGAAAAGGCAAATATTTTTTGCTTCGAACCGTGCTTTACTGTGTGTTTTTTGTCTTAGTTATAGTCGTTCCTTCTCTCAAGCAATGCTGCTACTACCGCATTCATCAAAGTTTAGGGGCATTTCCAAGCATTGATATCTAAGAACCAGAGAAAGGAGATATTTTCAGCCAAAACAATAAAACTATTTGAAATCTGGCAGATGCTAATGAAACTAAGCATGTTTTGTGTTGTATTCTACAATTGACAACACCCACATCCTCAGCCAAAAATGTTGACATGCATTTGGATGCATGCTTTATCGATCCGAGGAAAGTGAAGTGTGTGGCGCCTCTTTAGAGGTGCAGCTAAAGACACACTCCCCGGTTAAAGGGGCGATGCAACAATTTTTGTACTTTGCGCAAATACCGCTTAGAACGGATCCCTGACGTTAATGACCTATAAAACACGCGTTCGTTTTTCATCCCACGCAATAGAAGTCCCAGTAAAAAATTAAAGAAAAACAAGCAGCGTTCACCCCTTCAACTCGCAGCCGGAACAAGCGGCCACGTGATCTGGAGCCGATTATATGCCGCCAATGTTGATCATAGCCACGCGCTGGGGTTGGCAAAGCACAGGACACGCGCTGAGTTCCAGACATTTTTATGGCTCGGCTATTGTCATCGTTGCAGCGATTGAACACCGGCCACTACCCGAATGCTTCTCGAGCTAGTAATTATCACGAGCCCAAATCGAGTGCCCACGCAATGCTCGGGACCAATCTAGGAACAGCATTCAAACATCGTCATACGGGTGTACTGCGATCCCCACTTTACGTCATCAAACGTCATCAAATTTTGCAAAGGAGAGATTGAATGAAAATGATCGCTTTTGTCTCTGCAATTACACCGCAACAAAGGAGTTTCTTGGCCAGTGGCGTTGCGTGCGAGTAACCTTGAGTCCCACTAGCGCCAGTAAGCTCGTGTAAAGTGAAAAACATTCCAATTGAATATCGTTGCTCCGCCCATTTAAGAGGTTGCTGTGGGATAAGCGCACTAAACATTTTTAAAATGTGTGGGAAGCCGAGGAGGACGACGGCGCGCGAGGGGGCAGGAGCGGTGGCCGGCGGCCCGGCGCTCGTGACAGCGCCACGAGAGTTCCAGCAAGGCACCGGCAAGGAACGGTCAAAGACAGCGCTGGCACCCGGACGACGACTGGCGACAGCAAGGCCCACCGCCAAGGCACCCCAGAGAACAACAAAACGTTTTGAACATATCCTTACACGTGTGACTTCTTGGGAGGGCGGACCAGGCAGGGACCGATTGGGCAGCAGTTTAGTAGAGCGACACACAAATGTTAGAAAAAATGTTTTAATCACAAATGTTTCTACCCTGACACGCTTTCTCTTCACCTGCATTTGCACAGCAGTGCCGGCAGCTGACCAAAACTTTTCGTGACTGAGTTTTATATTTTGTGGCATTTGAGTGTCGTTTCAAGTTTTTTCACTCTCTATTCTTGCTACTTCCATTCTATTATACTCTGATAATAACATAGTCTTATAGGTTTTCAACGGTGCCAGAAGGGCACAACAGGACACACTGCTCCTTTTTTAATATTTGGATTTTGAGGAGGCAGCAGAAGTTGATGATGCAGGGTTGGACCCAGCCTGGTCGGCTCTAAACTCGCTGGTTGCCGACCCATCAGTGTGAGCCAGGCCGCCAGCCATGACTAGAACTGTGATGCCGGCCACTGCTGAGACTGCGGTTGCTACATTGACCGGGACATCAACCACAACTGAAGCTGCAACCAAAAGAAGGGTGTCAGCTGTGACCGCCCCAAAAAGGGTAAATTTAGGGAGTTTTTAAATGACAAAACAATGAAGGGAATTTGGCAAACCCTATAAAAGGTTCGAGGATTAATGCATGCAACCCATTTTGGGTTACAAGGCACAGCGCCTTCCTAGATCATATTGTTGTATTTTGGCTGAAATTTGAACTCGGAGAACGGGCGTTTGTAAGCTCGAACTTCGCCTCGGAGCCACTGAGGTGGCAACCTCTGACTGGGATACAAGCATGCAATGAATTCTCATGCCTAAAAAGACTTCATGTTCCGAATCCTCAGGTGATGGCGTCACAGGGTGAAGCTTCTCTAGGTGAAACAGTAGCTACTCCACCTGCGCTTCCAAGGGGTGAGGCTGAGCCCGACGCAGTGATATTAAGATGCAGACTACACTTTCTGCTAATGTTTCTGTGCAAGTAACTGGAAGATTGATTGGGCAGAAAGTAGGATTGATATTCTAATAGTGTATATATTATAGCGATGCAGTAAAATACGAATGACATAGCGAAGTTTATTATTAAAAATATATATTATAGTGCATGGATGCATCAGATTCCAGCCGTTTTTCTGTGTAATGTTTTGTTCCGTCTCTTACCTCCTATTGCCATAACGCAAATCTTAACAACACAGCTCCATTACATGAAGCACACCCACAATCTCGTTCAATAAGCTTATTAAGTTATCCCCGTGCTCATTTTGGGAGCGAAGAATTAACTTTGAAGCAGTTTGTTCCATCTGTGGAAGACCCAGAGAACCCAATACACTGGGGTCATTTACCCATGTGAAGGTCCTGGTGAAAAAACTTGCGCGCACAGTCAAGCAAACAAGCTGTACAGAGTGAATAAGAAATAAAATGAGTTCATTAGCACAACCGGTGCGAAGCAAAAAATATATATGACCAATATCACATGTTGAAGCTGGCCAACTCGGATGCCTCGCTTTTCACAACAAGCAATATGCCTATTTTATCACACAATTATTAGATTTTAACCAATGCTGAACGTATTTTTGATAACTCGCTCTTCCTCGACTAGCAATGCCAAGTGTATCATTTATTGAGAAAACTAGGAATGCTATAATGTCCCACCATGGCGTACGCAGAAAAAAAATGAAAGCCGTTTACAACTCCCTGTAACGCCGAATTAGAGCACAGCTCTTGAGGAGGAGGAGGGAAGGGTACTGGGGGGGTCACGTGACCTCGGGGGGAGGGGGGGTCACATGACCTGGGGGGGCCTCACGTGACCTGGGGGATCACGTGACCCCCCCCCCCCCCCCCGCCCCCCGAGGTCCTCCGAAGGAACCCGAGGTCATCCCGAAGGAACCCGAGGTCCTCCCGAAGGAACCCGAGGTCCTCCCGAAGGAACCCGAGGTCCTTCGGGAGGACCTCGGGTTCCTTCGGGAAAATTTACCCATAATGCACCGCGCGGTTGCGCCGACGCCGACGGCGACGTCGACGGCGACGGCGACGGCGACGCCGCTCAAGCCGGAAACGGGCGCCTAAGAGCTGCGCTCTAAAACATGGATAGGTTAAGGGGCTAGCCCTTTCTTTGTGATAAAGGAACCAAACAACAAAAACGGTGTGGCGTGCTTCGATGGTGCGCCCACAAGCAGCGTACCATCAAAGCCAGTGGCGCGCTTAGTTGCGCCACGGAAGCCGAGCGAGTGACTTCCAGTGCAACGCCGGTGTAGCATCGAAGCTTGAGACTTGCCAAGTGAAGGTCAAACACATGTGAGCAGGACACAGACCCACAGCACATCTTTGGAAGTTCTCAAGTGACCTCCAGGCGGTGCAGCATGTACCAAGAGCCATGCGTTTTGTTGTTTATATTTCAGTGTATCGTGAGAGTAGTGGTGTCTCAGTACGCAAGTGAGAGTCAAGAACTATGACGAGATAGCCCTCCGAATTTGTAAAAAGCCAATGTCTTGTTCTGTATCGTATGATGTAGTTGTGTGCATCTGTTCGATAGGACAAAATAGCTGTGGCCTGTAGATGCTTTATGACATGCCTAAGACTGTCATACTGAGGTACCTTGGCTGGGATTCGAATTCGCCAACCAGGCCTAAATAGGCTGGCACATTGCCTCGGAGCTACCGAGGTAGCTAGAAACCATCAAATGAATTGTCATGCCGAGTGGGCCTCCTGTTTCATATTCTCGAAGGATCGCCTCGCAGGATGAAGTTTTTCTAGCTGGTGGGACACGATCAGCGACTCTTCCACCCGTGGTCCCCAGGGCACAATCTGCGCCTGATACAGTGACGGTGAGATGCAGACCACATTTTATGCTAATGGTCCAGTGCAAGTACAGTAGAATCTTGATGATAACGAATCTCGCGGGATCACAGAAAGATTTGTATTATCTGAAATTCGTAAGATCCAAGAACGAACCATATTACCATATTTTCCATAAGTCGCACCCCCTATTTTGAGACATGTTAACGGAAACGTTTGTATATAAGTCACACCGTTCTATAAGACGCATATTTTCTGGCGACGACAGCAGCCTGCGACGTGCTGCCACAGCGTCGTTACATCGGCTCTGTGGGTTTCACTTAAGTATGTTCACAAGGAACATTGCAAATTGATTGTGTCATAGCCAAAAATACGACAAAGCCCTTATCTGCAGAAAGGGGAACACTGCATCTGGAATAAACATTCTTCGATCAAAAATGTGGTTAATGTATGTAAACTACAGATAGCAATCCTTTCCTTTCAGTGGCTATGCAACTATGTGCGTAAGGTAATGTTCCTCAGGTAGGTACCATGTTGCATAATTTTACAAACTTTATTAGACCGCATCTGTTTCTCATGACAGCAATACTTTTCTTCAAAAATCAACATGGGCCAAAATATTCTGTTGACAAAGAAAAATTGGGAAGACTTGCACGGACATATGGCTGACAGCCTCTTCACGAAGGAGGCTTCTACATCGATCTGGGGGACGAATGTCTTGAAGGGGAAAAGCCCTACAGGAAAATATCGAAGAAAGCGAAGTCTCGAGGGCAGACAGAAGCCTTCCCCTGACTGACACCAGAGAAGGTGAATGTGTTGCGCAGTAAGTAACACTTGTTTTTATGATTTATCAGTGCTCTAAAGATTCATTTTGCCAGCAACCCCCTGGTATCAACAGCAGAACAATTTTCGAAACTGAGCAGAATGGCTACGTTAGATTCTTTGTTCAGTAGCGCCCTTTGCAGAAATATGACCGCGCGTTGGGGGATATCGCTGTATGAGTGATGTTCTGGGGTGTCTAGAGCCACACTGAACGTTTATTTTGGTTAAACATCCCATAACATACCGAGATATTACTGCACTTCGGTACAATAGAGAACATTCAACTCGGGAAGATCTTTGAATTCTGCAGCACGAGCTCTCTCCCTCCCCCCCCCCCCCCCGGCTCCGAGCTGCGGCATACTGAAACACTGAAACAGCCATGTTAGCTGTCATAGTGGTAAAAACAGCGACAGCAGCAATGCTTGTACGTATTCTTTGTTGGTATGTGGGTATGAGTTTTTGTTGACGCATGCTGGCTTATGCAAGAAGTACATCAGTGAAGTTGCATTCTCCTTCTCTCTCAACTGCCCGTTTCCCCTAATAACTACACAGCTTAAAAAGATGAATAATATAAGGATTATTGATTTTTTGACGGTAGCCAATCTTCTTGCTTGGTGCCCGTAAGCCTCGGACGTAGGAACACAGTAAAAGGTTCTGAAGGGTACATAAATGACTGCATTTTATAGCCGCATGTGACCTTTGATATTGTTGCAGTTATTTTGGACATAGCCAGTGATCTGATAAATACTTTCTACCAAGATAAAGTCAAAACAAAATACAAAAGTATGAACATAAGCAGAGATTTTTAATTACATGGCATTGAGAGAGGAGTCCCCTCTCTCCTCTGGAAACATTGTGCAAATAAAAACTTCTGCCGCTGTTCACATTTTATATCTTGCTTAGTATTAGCCAGTAAAAAGTTTGACTTTTCACACTCAATGCATTTATTTTTAGACTTCTTCATTAGGCGTCTTGTTGAACACCAGTTACCAATGAACCAAGCAGTGCAACGTGCTAAGGCTATTCAAAACTACCTTAGTGAAAATGCACTGACTCAAAAAGATAAAAGAGCAGGTAAGGAAACAGCAAGGCTTGCATTGTCTTAAATTCGGTGTGGGCCCGTCTGATAGATTTAAGAAATTATAGCTTATTGTGCTCTGGATTTCCATTTGTGCGTAAGGAAGGACAAAATCATCATGAATGGCATCTATAGGGAGCCATTGTTTACTTGTGTAGTCGCAACAAACATGGTTAATGTTTTGCAAACGCATGTCAATGCATGCCCTCAGCTCTATTCACGAATCCAACTAACTATCAATGTCGCTTTGAGGAACCTCACAATCTGCGAGCCATAACTGACAGGGTGCCTCCGCGTGACATGGTCACCGCTGTAAATGGCGGGCAGCCATTGTCAGAGATGCCTTAATGTGGGATGGCACAATGTGGTGGTATGATCATTAATGCGATCATTTTACGCTTGACAAACTGCGTAAGCCTCGACGTTAGCCTAAAAGAGCCAATTGCTATAAGGCAGCAAACCCTGCATTCTATTAGTTTAGAGGAAAAACATTAGTCTTTCTGCACTGTGTGTGCTACAGGCTGTGGTCTAAGAAATATCAGTCCCATTAAATTAAGCTAACACCGTTAAATTGTTTAACGCAACAAAACTAATTGGAGATGTCGCTATGTATCATCTTACGCGATAGTTTAAATCTCCATTCAACTCATTTTGCTGCACCTGTCATCTGCTCGTTTGAAGCAATATCTCCGAAAGGAAGCCCTGCCGAAGCTACAGCACTTGAACATCTCATTTCTTGTAGTCACACACCAGTTTTGACCTTGCCAACTTGCGTTTTATTAATTCCCCGAGGCACACTATGTTCTCTGCTTTGCTGCTCTCCCGCTCCGCTCCGCTTGCTGCCTGTTTTTTTTTTTACTTTATGTTCACGAGTTCTCCCGCTGCAGTCTGACAAATTTCAAAGTTTCTTTCCCATGTGCAGCTGTTCGCAGTATCGCAGGGGTGGCCAAGCTGGCACTAGCGAGCCGCGTATGGCTCCTTATGGGCCCTAGTGCGGCTCTCGTGGCCTATAAGGACTCTCAAATTAAAATAGTTAAGACGTATCAAATGACTTCGTTCAAAGTTGTGGCTTTAGTAATTCATAAGCAGTAAACAAATAAAGAAGGTCGCCGATAAGGCGGAGACATGATTTAGATATTTTACAGGTGGTAATTTCTCTGCGGCATCCCGTCGGCTGAGACGGCAAAATTCTTGTGCGAAAGGTATTAGCAAAATCGGTAACTGAATTTTCACTTATTACTTTGTTCTACTCACGCACGTGATTGAAAATCTTTCAAAATATACGTCTTATTTACTTTTTCCTCATGATGAATGCACTGGGCTGAGAATTTGAACATAAATGCCAGTGAGTATGGAACCAAAGCAATGTGAAAAACTCACAACAAAAGATCACGTAGAAAGCATTGTGGATGGGTCAAAATTCCCGTGATATCACCCTTCCTGCCCTGCAGCTCTTGGACAGTGTCGTCTGGCCACCCCTTCTATATGGTTTAAATGCGAGTTTATATCATAGGCATGAAGGTTAAAATCCAAGAGCTCCCACACTTTCTTTGGTGCTTCTTATACCGTTGCCTATTTACATTTGTTTGTGAACATGTATTTTTCCTTTTAACTTTTTACTGTGTATTTTTTAGTTGCCCATGCTTTGCGTAATACGCTTTAGGGCCCTCAAGGTACAATAAATAAATAAATAAATAAATAAATTATTCTGAGGAGCACTTTTGTTATTGAGGTCTGCATTCCAGCAAATGCTTCGAGCCAGCCCCATAACCTATTTTGTGATGCAAATTTTTGAGGGGGCTTAGAGAATACTCTAATGTGAGTAGATCTCTTTCACAGCCAACATGTCGCAAACATATAGTACGAGGTTACGCGGTGCTGCGGCCTTGTTGGCTGTGGCTGGCACTGTACAATGCTCACTAAGGTAACACGGAATGTGCAAACTTACTTATTTTATAGGGAGTCTGTACACATTACTAAAAAAAGGTAATCTATTACAATTACAATTACTCTGAGCTAAAACGTTTTCGATTATATAATTTGATTTCTCGACAGCAAAATTAATTGGACAGTAGTTTAAAAAATGAAAGCCGTTTACAACTCCCTGTAACGCCGAATTAGAGCGCAGCTCTTGAGGAGGAGGAGGGGAAGGTACGTAGAGGGGGCAATGCCCCTCCTGCTCTCCTGCCCTCCCGCATTTAGGGGAAAATTTTTTGCTAGATTTAGCGGGGAAAATTTTCCGCTAAATTTAGTGGGGAAAGTTATCCGCTAGATTTAGCGGGGAAAAGTTTCCGCTAGATTTAGAGGGAAAATTTTCCGCTAGATTTAGCGGGGAAAATATCCCGCTAAATTTGGCGGGAAATTTTTCTTATAAATTTAGTGCGCAAAATTTTCCGCTAAATTTAGCGGGGAAAATTTTCCGCTAGATTTAGCGGGTAAACTTTTCCACTAGATTTAGCGGGGAAAATTTTCCAATAGATTTAGCGGGGAAAATTTTCCGCTACATTTAACGGGTAACATTTTCCGCTAAATTTAGCGGGAAAACCTTTCCGCTAGAGTTAGCGGGGAACTTTTCCGCTAAATTTAGCGGAAAAAATTTTCCGCAAGATTTAGCGGGAAAGTTTTTCCGCTAAATTTAGCGAGGAAATTTTTCCGCTAAATTTAGCGGGGAAATTTACCCATGATGCACCGCGCGGTTACGCCGACGCCGACGCCGACGGCGACGGCGACGGCGACTACGACGCCGCTCAAGCCGGAAACGGGCGCCTAAGAGCTGCGCTCTAAACTGAAAGCCGTTTACAACTCCCTGTAACGCCGAATTAGAGCGCAGCTCTTGAGGAGGAGGGGAAGGCAAAGGGGGGGGCGGGGGGTCACGTCACCTGGGGGTCACGTGACCTCGAGGGGGGAGCGGAGAAAATTTTCCGCTAGATTTAGCGGGGAAAATTATCCGCTAAATTTAGCGGGGAAAATTTTCCGCTAAATTTAGCGGGGAAAATTTTCAGCTTTAGTTAGCGGGGAAATTTTTCCGCTAGATTTAGCGTGAAAATTTTTATCGGTAAATTTTCAGCTTTAGTTAGCGGGGAAATTTTTCTGCTAGATTTAGCGTGAAAAATTTTCTGCTAAATTTAGCGGGAAAAATGTTCCGCTAGATTTAGCGGGGAAAATGTTCCGCTAAATTTAGCGGGGAAAATTACCCATCATGCACCGCGCGGTTACGCCGACGGCGAGGCCGACGGCGACGGCGACGCCAACGGCGACGCCGCTCAAGCCGGAAACGGGCGCCTAAGTGATGCGCTCTAAAAGCAACCATTACTTTTCTGATTATTTTATTGTGTGAACACGTATATAGTCAACACATATAACAGTGAACTGCCTTGCCCATTACCTTTTCCCGGACCCTCTTCCACCACCACCTTGTTTTTTCCATTGTTTCCTTGCGCGCTGAAAAGTGGCCTTTGTGTCCATTCGTCTCCTTCTTTGTGGGGGAAATGCTAATCCTCCCTCCACGTTCTCCAGAGCGACGCTTCGACCAAAATTGTTTCCGGGAGTGCGGGAGAGTTGTGCCACAAAGAATGGCATCACCTACAAAGTGCACATGAAGGCTCCCCAGACTTAGCACATCCGTCGAACTTCATCCTGAATGGCCTTTTTTCACGCTGGGGCTTCCCTGGGTTTTCGCAATCCCAGATCGAAAATAGAGTCTAGAGAAACTGCCCATACAAAAAGGTTAACCTCATTTGCTACTGCTTAAATATTTTTCGTTTGTGTGTACGTATGGGCCGGGGGGCCTTGTTGAAAAATAGTAACGGTTAGAAGTAATTTTTATTACTTCAAAACATATTTAAATTACTCTTGTGATTACGGTCCAATAAAACTAATCAACTGATTACAAAAATACTTTAAAGAGTAGTAGATTTCAAGTAATTTGATCACTTGTAATGCGTATTGTACAAGCCTGCTCACAGGAGTGCTTCCTGGTGGCAGCTGAAAAGCATTTCTATGACCAAGTGTAAAATGAAACAGCCCAAGGAACAGAAACGACTTGTTCAAAGAGTTTGCAAAAGAGTGGATCACCTTACGGATAAAATGAGTGTTTTATAATTTTGTTCTGAGACATGTGAATTCTGTCCTAAGCATAAAATAACAATATACTCAAGGTGTATTTTGATTTTTTTTGTGATATATAAGTGATATATATACTTCATAGTATTCAAGATATGAATAAAGTTGTTTCCATTGCACAAACTTTCATTCTTTTTGTCAGTGGTTCAGAACAATTTTGGCCTTTTATTTTTAAGGGCTAAGGGGTCTAATGGGGCCCGAAGGGAGGGGTGAGGTGGCTGAAGAGGCAACGGTCTGAAGGGGTAAAGGGTTGTTGGGCTGAAGGGTTTTTCTGTGGGGTACCCCAAAAGGGATTTTCTGTAGCGCATTCCTGAAGGGTTTTAAAATCCTGTGAGGTACCATTATCCTTCAAGGCTGATTGCCTTTTATATTTATTTTCAATATGGCGCAAGGATCCTGGAATGACGACTCTTGGCCCCAACAGAATACAGTTATATTGTACACACAACTGAGTTGTTCGAGCAGCGTACGGTTTCAACTCTGGGTGATGCAGCTCAGCTTCAGATCACCAGTAATCTGGAAGCTTCACCAAAGTCAAGTCATTTGAAATGCCGTCGGCCACAACAGACGCTAGCAGTACCCGAGTATAAGCCCCCTCGATCATAGATACCTCGGCTAACCGCTCGATGGAACATGCATGAACAGGCAGCGGCAACCGACTCAAGGCATCCGAATTTGCTATGTTTGAACCAGGTCTGTACTTCAGTTTGTAGCTATACACCGACAGCATCAGTGCCCCGTACGGCACACGTGGCGAACAGGTCTCAGGTACAGGCTTCTCCGCAGCAAGCAATCCCTGCAAGGGTTTGTGATCTCTGACCGCTTCGAAGTCACGGCCCCGCAGGATTGCCGAAACTTAGTTACATCAAATATCAGAGCCAGGGCTTCCTTGTCAAGCTGTCTGTAGCTGCGTTCAGCCGGCAGAAGACCTCTAGATGCAAACGCAAATGGTCTCTGAGCACCTGAGCCAGGACAGCCCCAATTCCCTACGGCGAAGCATCGCAGATTAGCACCACTGCTTTCTTCGGGTCACAATGCGCCAATACCGCGGCACACAGCAGTAACTCCTTGCGATTGACGAAAAGCTTGTTCCTGGTTCACCCCGAGTCCAAGGCGTCTTTGCCACAAGAAGATGGTTTAACGAATGTAGAACGCTGGAGAAGTTTGGCAGGAACCAATGATAGAAGTTGACTAGTCCCAGATAGCTCTGCAGCGTTTTTAGATCCGTAGGCCTTTGAGCTTTCACTACTGCCTCAGTCGTTTCCGGGTTTGGTTAGAATCCCGCTGAGCTAACGATATGACCCAAGAATTTAACCTGGGGAACCAAGAAGTTGCACTTACACAGCTTCAGCTTCAGCCCAGCTTGCTTCAGCTGACTCAGCACTTGGCTGAGGTTCTCCACGTGGTCTTGATCGTTTCGCCCTGTCACGAGAATGCCGTTGGAATATACTACGACGCGCTTAAGTCCTTGCAATAGGTTTTATATCTCCCGTTGGAAGATCGTTAGTGCAGAGGTCACACCGAACGGCAGGCAAGTGTACTGGTACAGACCTCAGGGAGTGTTGGTAGTAACCAGCTTGGACGACTTCTCATCTAGTTCAATTTGTAGGTATGCATATTTTAAGTACAACTTGCTGAATTTCTTGCCTTCACTTATCTTAGCAAACAGGTCCTCAACTCACTGGATCGGGAACTTTTCAGGTACAGTCTAACGCTTCCCAGATACTTTGAAGTCTCCACAGATGCCAATCTGCCCATTTTGTATTAGGAGCGGTACAATAGGGGCAGTTCATCCCGAAGTCTTCACTGGACGTAGGAATCCCTCCCGTTCCTTGCGTTGCAACTCCTCATTGACTCTGTCAAGCATCGCGAATGGAACTGCACGAGGCTTCAAAAACCTTGGTTCGGCGTTGTCCAGAAGATTTGTCTTTGCGGCGACCCCATTGAATGTTCCTACACATTCATCAAAGATAGTGGAGTATTCGGTAGCAGGGGTCGCAACAGAAGTCTCCTCGTTGATCTCCTGCTAGGACGTGGCAGGATGAAAGCTCGATGCCGAGGCCTTTCATCCAGCTACGTCCTAGCAGAGGCGAGCAGGTGCCAGGGACGACATACAGGATGCCATGACACTCGCGGTTTCCAAGTATCACCGTTGCAGTATGGCTTCCCTGAACTGGGAAAGTTCACCTGAATAACTTTTCAGCATGACGCGCGACAAGTCCAGCTGTCTTGATGGAATTTCGCGTCGAAATGTTTCCTCAGACACAACAGACACGCAGCTCCCGTGTCAAGTTCCATCAGCAATGGAGTCCCGTTTACCGTAACTTCCACTTGGAAAGGTTGGCCGTCAACTGCAGTAGATGTCATTTACCCCATCTTTTAGACTTCTGACAGTGAAACATCTTGCGACTGGGCCGCTTCGTTCAAGGTGTGGATCGATTTCGGCATTCTAGTTTGACGTTGCCGGGCAGCCGGCGGTCGCATCTGCTGTCTTCCCCTTGCATACTCGTGCCAGAAGCCCCCTGCCAAGACACTTGTGACAAGTGGTACTTGCATGACTGCTATGTGTGGCGTAATGCTCGCCTTTGCAAAGAAAACAGGAAAGGTGCCAGCCTTCAGCTTCGGCTTCACGGCTGCATCGCGTGTCACGGCGTTAGCTAGCTGACGGGAGCACGGCGTTAGCTGACGGGAGGTTTGGCTGGTTAGACGTTGATAGCATCAGCGAATCTTTCTTCGATACTTCCATTGGAACGAACGGATTTCTCGCAAGGTTGAGGGTCAAATCTTAATTTTCTAGGAGTCGTCGTTGTATCATCTCGTCGTTAATACCTAGGACGATGCGGTCTCGCAGCATTCTATTTCGGAACGCGCCAAATCCGCAATCGTCCGCGAGCTTGTTCAGACAAGCAAAGAAATCCGCCGCTGTTTCAGGTGCATGACGCATGCCTGAATTGAACTCAAAACTTGCAACAACTTCCGACGGCTTTGGTGAGAAATGCTCGCCTAGCACTTCGAAAATGGTTTCTAGGCTGGCCTCCGACGGTTTGACAGGAGCCAGCAGATTTCAAAGCAACGAATATGTGGCCGGTCCAAAACACAGAAGTAAAACGGCTCACATTTTCTCATTCTTGACATCGTTGGCAATGAAGTACTGCTCAACCCGCTCCCGGTACTCGCCCCAGTTCGTTGCAGCGTAAAACGGGGGTCTAGTTTGCCAACCGCCGGCATTTCAGAACAGGTGCACGGTCCAACGACAGCAGTTCAACACTTCAACTTCCTCGTCGCCACTGTAATAATCAACGGGTTCCCGGGACAGCGTGGCATTGGCGAGTGCAGCAAGCTTGTCCAGTGTTAATCCGTTTTAATCTCGTGCGATATGCTTTTTATATACCAGGTGCGCAGAGATCTGGTTTTCAATCACAGACACATTGAAAAACCTATTAATAATTATAGAGTTCTTGATAGGATAAGAATTTTCTAGGAAGAAGGACTGGTGGTCTCTAAGAATGCTTCTTAAAGAGGACTGAGGCAACGCAAAATATTTTTGTTGTTTAGTTAGTAACAAAACGTTTGAGCGGATTATTAAATACAAAAAAAAATTGCAGTGGCTTAGCTCGGCTATGAAAGGTTATACGTAGCGTGAGCTTATGCGCACCAAACGAGAGGCGCTGTCAAGCGGCTCCGGTGCAGCGTCAGACTTGGCTACAGCGCAACGGAGGCGCACAGCTGGGCACGCGGTGGCGCCAGTGCGTCTGCCGCGGCTATGACGAAACTCCTCTGGAATGCGCAGACCGGCGAGGCGCGCGCGGTGGCGGTGGCTTCGGCGCACCACTGTGCGCCGTGTGACGTCACTGCTCCTCGCGCTTGCGCAGACCGGCGAGGCGCGCGCGGTGGCAGCGGAGCCCGCGAAGGCGGCGGCTCCAGCGCGCCAGCTGTGCGCCGTGTGACGTCACTGCTCCTCGCGCTTGCGCGGCACGGAGCACGGCTCATTATGCGAGCCACGTGAAGCTGCTTAACCTCGGCCAGTGTAGCTCACGCTACAAAATGAAAGACGTTTACAATTTTTTGTTATGCCGAAAAAGAACGCAGCTCTTGAGGAGGAGCGGAGGGTACCAAGGGGAGGGTTTTTAGCAGGGCAAAATGTTCCCGCTAAATTCAGCGGGGAAATGTCTTATAATGCAAGGCGCGGTTATGCCGACGCCGACGCCGACGCCGCTCAAGCCGGAAACGGGCGCCTAAGAACTGAGCTCTAAATATTATTCACTTCCCTGTTTTGATGCGTTCCAAAGCGCACACAGAATACTCGCTCTTGAGTACAAGGAGTTGATACGTTGCCTTGCTTAGGTCGGCGTGGTGGCGGAATAATAAAGTAAGAAGGGAGTGGCTGTTCATTCGTTATGATCAAACTGTGCTCTGGCACACTGCTCATCCTGAAGTGATCATCCGAGCCTAGTAATCAGGCTATTGTTGCCACAACATGTGTTTGATTAGTTATTTTTGTGAGGGCACAAACTGTCCTTCTACCCAAGTCTCGTGTTCCCAATTCGCGCCAGGTTATTTCACCCGCGCTGAAAGCCCAAGTTCTTTTCCATCGCCAATATTGGATGTTATCCGTTTGCAATGATTATCATCTTATCATTTTAAATCCAATACCATTACGCACGACTTTTAACTCTCGCACGTGTGGATACCGTGTTTCTAAAGCTCATAAATAAAAAAACATTACATGTAAATGTGACGGAAAAAATCTAAAGATTTCTGGAGCTCTACGAACACGTACATTGTTCCAGTAAGCGTTCTACCACGTTCAAGGTGGCGGCGTGTGGCTCCAGAACACCTCTATTAGATACAAGATTTGTTTTGTTACGTTATGGAAGCAAATAGAAAACTCAAAAGAGGCAATGCAATGTGGTGCAGTGGGTAGCACGCCGAACCGCGATTGGGAGATCCAGTGTTTGAACATTGACGCCACCAAACGTTTTGTTTTTGAACGGCTTCGTAACTTTTAATCTATTTGATCAGAACGGTTAAATCACCTGCTTACTTATGGCTAAAGCGATTTATGGAAGCCCTGTACGTACCTTGCCTGTTTGTGTTGGCGTTGGTCGCACCGTAGCTAGGCCGCAAGGGAGCATGTCAGTTAAGGTTCGCCGGAGCAGCTGTGGGTTATAGACGTCATTGAGCGGGCGGCCAATGCCGTTGCATTGCGCTTAGTGAGTAGGGGGGGGGGGGGGGGGTGTTGAGGAACAACGTCCGCCACTTTTGCCATCAGTTTGCGTTCATACGAACTGTTATCTGTGTCATATTTGGTGTTCGTGAAAGTCACAAGCATGGCGAGTGGCTCCGTCGACGACAGAAGTCAGTAACTACGACCGGGCATGTCATAGGCCGCTTAAGCCTATGCTCGCTTCGTCTTTATTTCTGCTTCGGAATCTCCCGATGGCATCAACCAGTGACGTTTTCTGATAAATTTAGCGGGAAAGTGGCATCACTCAACGTCATGTGACGTCACGTGACTTATACACCTTGGGGAAATTCACGGCTCGTGACTTGTACGTCAACTAAGTTTCCTCGCTACATTTAGTGCGAAATTGACGTCACGTGACGTATAAAGCAATTAGGTTACCCGCTAAATTTAGCGCGCAATTTCATATCTTGTGACCCAGACACCAATCTAGTTTCCGCGCAAAATATAGAGGGAGAAATCGACGTCACGTCACCTGCCCTACCGAAAAATCCAATATAACTTTTTACCATCCGGATTATAGAACCGGAAATTTGTTTCTGGAAATCCGAAATCCAGATTGCAGAAAAAGGAATAATTTCTGAAAACCTCAATTCCACATAGAGTCCAGATAGAATCCAAACAGATTTTCGGTTTCATAATCCGGATAGCGAAAAGTTATACCGGATTTTTCGGTAGGGTGACGTCACGTAAAGTATACAGCCGTTCAGTTTCCCGGCGAAATTTAGCGAGAAAATATACGTCACGTGACGCACTAAATCCTATAATACATTTCATGCGTTGAAAACATTAAAATTAAAAATCGCCGCCGATTTGTTTTTAACTTGATATTTTTTTAATATTTTACCGTTGTTTTGGTGTTGTTGGTGTCTATTTTTGGTGTCGGACAAAAACGTCGGTGCTTCTGGGGGCTTTCTTTCAAGAATACAGGACACAACATTGTGGTTCCCCAACCTTCTGTAACCGGCACGTAAACCAAATTAGTAGTGCAAAACTATCGATATTACTATCGATAGTATCGATAGTCGCCAGAAATCTCACTGTCGATTGTAAAAAAAAAACTATCGATAGTACTATCGATAGTCGAGTATCGAAAAACTATCGATAGTACTATCGATAGTCGACTATTGAAGAGCTATGGATAGTACCATCGATTGTCGACTATCGAAAAAGTATCGATAGTCCACTATCGTAAACCTATAGATACTGCTGTCGACGGTTTAGTATCGATAGTTTTGCGACACTAGTAGTTTGTGTCGCTCCCTCTTCTCTTTTTCTCGCTTTATTTTTTTTTTTTTTCAAATGGGACACCAACTAGCTCAAGCACTTTGGTTCAGCTTTCAGTGATGACGAAGACGGGAGTTTGGGCGAAGAGAGGAGGAAGGGAGGCGAGCGGCGGTGCGGCAACTGTGTTCGCTTCACACGCGATTACTACTACAAACTAGTGGTGCAAAACTATCGATAATACTATCGATTGTATCGATAGTCGCCAGAAATTTGACTATTGATGGTAAAAAAAACTATTGATACTAGTACAATTGATTGTCGAATATGCAAAAACTATCGATAATACTATCGATAGTCGACTATCGAAAAACTATCGATAGTGCTATCGATAGTCGACTATCGATAGTCTACGACACCATCGATAGTTCTGGAAAAACTATCGGTAGTATCGATAGTACATTTATCGATATTTTGCATCACTAAAGCCGATACCTCAAAAACGGCACTGCTAAAAACAGAAAACCAAAGAAGAGTGTCGTTTCCGAAGAATTACGCAGCCCCGTGGAAAGTTCACTGTAGCCTATGTTCCGTACCAAAGCAAAAGAAAGAAAAAAAAAACGTCGGAAGATTAAGATTTATTTCCGTTAAGCATGGGTTTTTCCTATTAAAAGACAGCTCTAATTCTAAGTATTTTGGTTTTCCCTGATTTTTATAAAACTTGCTCTAAGCATCATTTCCGAGCTTTATAGGTATACACCAAAAACACAGTACCCAACTTAGAACACCCGTCTCCAAACCCTTGACTTGATCTCGGAGCAGTGACTAAAACGCTTTCTTCGGGGTTTATTTCGGCCAGTTTGCCGAAACTTCGTTCCCCTTTTGCCAAACGCCCTGAGATGGCGCAACATCACAAGAGCCGATCCTTATAGAATCACAAGAGCCGACCCTTATAGTAGCCAACCCTTATTCGCCACACGCCTTTAAGGCTGCGGGAATTGCAACACCACGCGCGTGAATCCCCCTGCGTTGCGTGACCGTGACTGCGCGCGGAGCCCAACCCGACAGTGCCCCTGCCGGAAGATGAGGGAAGCCCAAGTGGAATTTCAGGCCTCTTTCTGACCTTGTTCCGAAACCTATGTCTTCCTCCACCGTGTTGCCGGCCTTGTTCTTCAATGTTGGTAAATCTGACTTTGTGAAAGCACCACCTGACGAAAACTCTATTTTTGAAAGGGGAGCCCAGAATTTCTATCCGCTGATGACCAAATGGACATCAGAAATTTTCGGATGCCAGAGGCAACGAAGTGAGCGAAGTCAAGTGTTTTAAAATATAGAAATGTGTTATGAGCATTTTTTCATTCTGTCCCATCATGAATTGTGACTGAATTTTATTTAGAAAAACATGTCTAAGTGGGCGGAGCAAAGGGTAGTCTCACCCACCTGATGACACTCAATCCATCTATCTAGCGCTACAGAACTCACAGCTGACACATGAGTAAGGTGCACTTAAATATATTACCTTGATGTATTCAGATAAAATTAAGGAAAAGCACTGCACAGTGACCATAAATTAAATACAAGCTGGCACGATTCCATATTGAAATATCAATAAAATAGGCTCTTTGCAAACACTCTTAGGATAAGTCACTAAACGCTCCCATTTCCCACTTATCGATGCTGAATTCGAAACAACATCAATTATATTATTCGTTTTAGGGGCCTTTATTTAAATAGGGGCACTAGGTTGTATCGTTATAATGTATCCGGCGCACCCGCAACAAGCGAGTTCGACAGAGCCTGAGATCAAGAGGTATGTGAGTGCCCTGTCACTTTTAGGCTGGTTTCAGGAGGTAAGTTGATATTTCTTCGTACTTCCCTGTGCAATGCCTAAGTCGCTGGATAATCTATTATACAGAGCTAACATCCCTAGTGAAAAATCTGTTTGCATGAACCTTCTTGTGTCCAAAAAACACATATGAATCATATAAGATATATAAGAACATATAAGAACCATATAAGAAACTTATAAGAAACTTCTCACAAGTTTCTTATATATTCTTATATATCTTCTATGATTCCCATCTGTTTATTGGACATAGACATTTCTTCTACAAATTAGATTTTTCAATGGGTATCTCCTTTATTAACTGCGCTATCCCTCCTTAAAAAATATGTGGCGTAACAAGTGCATTCACAAGCCGCATCTGACACCTACCACTTTGTTCCCAGCCAAAGGAAGCAAGAGATCACTGCTTCTATGACTGTAGAGGCGACATAAATATGTAAAATATATGTAAAAAAACTTTATATGTTTGATACCTAGGTTTTTTCCGCGCACAATTACAAATTATCTATCAATTCTTTAGCTGTACTCAAGTTTCGGATGATTCTTATAATAGAAGATGGCAAAGGCTTCAGTGAAAAAAAAAAAGATTTCATTGCTGCTAGGCTAGAGTCAAGGCCTCAGGAAAAGCCGCTCGTTAGCTCGGTAACAGGAGAACGTAGCAAAGCACCACTGAGTATCTCGTTGTTCAATTTTATTTTGCAACTTTGATTGCGGGCTCCTGCAAGAACGCACGACAAGCCAAAAGAAACTCCACTGGTTGTGATCCTGGCCGCTTATTCTTAGTTGCAAAGGACAAGAGTCACGGTGGCTACAAAAAGCACAGTGGCACCTTAGAGTCGTCACATTCCTAACTCAACACCGTCAAAGTTGACCGTCTGACATCAACCTAAAGGCACGGCCACATTTGCGTCGCGGAGGCCTGCGGCGCGACGGTCGTCACTGCCGGTTGCCGACCGAAACCAGTTTTCGGCTTCAGCGGCGCGACGTTCAGCGCCGCAGAGTCAACCGCTCCTTGCACGGTTCAGAGCTCGGCGCCGCTCGCCGCAGAAGAGAGGAGCCAATGGGAGGTGGTGTAGATAGTGACGTTGCGATGCCATGGCAACGCTCAAGCCGGTCCCCCGCGCGTCTTTCACGTTCCGAAGGACGTGTTTCGTGTCGTCTGCTATCCCTACTTCGCCCCCGATGCCTTCCCCAACGGAGCGGTTCCTTGAAACTGTGCGACTGTTTCCCTTTTTATATGACAAGACGCAGCCAGACTACCAAGATAATGACGCTAAGAACAACCGCTGGGAAATTATAGGAGAGGAATTCGGAATTACAAGTGAGTTTCTCAGTGGCACTTGTTGCATGTCGTCTGTGTTGTGACGGATGTCGTGTTGATTTGGTGACACTTTCGAAAGTAGCCTTCATCTCTGGCGCGCCGCCGGTGCAGCAACGCACGGACCTTTCCTTCGGTGCTTTGGTAGAACCAAATCGGCCGAACCCAAAACCTGTGCCTCCTTCCCTTCAGAGCGCGGCGACGTCGCAAGATCAATGAGCAGGCTAGGATAATCACATTCACGCTGATCACCAGGTCATCATGAACACCTACCATGTAGGCAGCGAGTGCGGTTTCGATGCTGATATATGCGAAAGATGAGAGCCGAAACGGAAGAATCTACCGAAGAGCAGACGAGGAAAGAGCAGGAAATCCGGCGGGAGGCACGCGCGATCGCGAGAGCCAGTGCTGTCACGTGACGCCCGCAAAACGGAGGCCAATGTGGACTCCTCGCGTTGGGACGCCGGACGGCGGTGCCGCCCAGCGGCGCCGACCGGCGGCGCCGTTCACGCTAGTGTGGTCAGGCCTTAATGGAACGTCTTATATCTATAAGAAATGTCTTGGCCCCATGAACGCATATGATCAAATAAAATCACATAAGATATATGAGAACCTTACAAGAGTATACAAGCACTTATAAGAAACTGATGAAATAAGTTTATTATATATTTTTACGTAATATTATATTTGCGTTTATAAGAATTTATATGCTCTTATATTACGTTTTTTGATCAGATGCGTTCATTGGACCAAATATTTATTATATATATATATAACGTTTTTCACTAGGGTACTCTTATAGCAATATATAAAGAAAAAAATATTACAAGGAAGATGACCTAGAAAAGATCTCGCCTATCGTGCAATGCTTTTTGTAGCGCGCGTGCGCTCACTTCGCGGGAAAAAAACGTTTATTAGACCATTTTCCTTAGCGTCAGGTTTTTTATTCATTGAAAAGCCCAGCTGTTAAAATGAGTAGTAACCAGGTAATTGGAAGACAACTTTTGGACATAAAAGTGTTGTGTATAAAACAAAATAACCGGTCTCACGACCTCAAGGAAGAAGTGAAACGTACTAATTGGGAGGAGGAAAAATATAAGGTCGATCAGTCTTGGCTGCGCCCATGCACAGCTACCTAAACGTGTCTATATGTCAAGAACAAAATCAGCGCCACCCTTTGAATTTTTACGAACAAGTAGTTTTTCTTCAATTTTGCTCACAACTCGACACAACCTCAAGACTCCGCTATTATGTGCATAGCTGTCTTTAGACAAAACTGAGTGACACTTATTGAAATCCGAAGTTGCTAATTTGTATACCTGACAATAATCTTTCTTGTTTATACTACCATTATATATCAGAGAAAAAAAATGAATATTACCCTTTTGTGCCTAAAGAGGCTGCACTTTTGATGCAGGTTCAAACATTTTCACATAATATCTATAAGTAATTATTGAAAAATAAGTCTACGATATTCAAACGAGCATACATTGAGGGTTTCTGCAATACGTTCGGATACCTTGTGTTCACACCTAATGGCCGCGCATTTGACCCACTACACAATGTTGGCTGATTTTTGCCATTTCTTTTTTATATTATGCGAGCCTTACAGCAAAGTCTAACACCAATTTTTATAAAATTAAGAACACGTTTCAAAACTAAACCTATCAATAACTGTCAGACGTTTCAGACGCAAAAACGGAGCAGTTGTCATAGATATTGATTTTCATTTTTCTTTCATTAAACCTCCATTTCAAGAGATATATGTCTCAAACGAAGATGAAAATACAAAAACAAAAACGGCCATGATATGCAAACCAAACACTCTTAATCTACACACCCTAAAAATAAAAACAATCGGTCCTATCTTAAAATCTGCCCATTTGTACCGCAAAGCCATATACGACCGAAAACCCCCCTTTTCACTTGTTCCCACAGAGCAGAAGTTGTAATTTACTCATTGATTAATATAAAGATGTACACCATTTTCTTTTTTATACTGTAGCACAGAATACATATCTTAAGGCAGCAACCAAGGCTATAATGGCAATTCAAACATCGGCTTATATTGTCCTTTTTCATGACCGCCGTGGGGTCTCAGCCTTAATTGCACGCTGTGGAAACACTTTCCGGCGTTCCCCATGGCCAACCGTTTCCCCCCTCCAAGTTGCTGCCCCTATCCGCGGCTCCTGCCGTTACGTAAACTGGTTCCCGAGAGAAAGCTGACTAATTCCCTGTTTCGCCCGAGGGAGAAGGGTCACCTGGCTAAAAGGGCGCTGTGAAGTGCGAACACAGGACCGAGGTGACGACGGGGACAGGCGGCCGGTGCTGGCTCTCTAACGAACGTTCTGAAAAGAGTGAAGCTGACTGCTGGCGCGGACCCACGGAGACGTTGGCACTGGGCTACTTGTGTGGGTGCCCGTGTTGCTCGCCGTCGGCTGTGCCCGCCGCAAGCCACCCGACTGCGAAGACAAAGAAGGAACCTGCAACGCTGGACCCCAGCAGAACTTGTCGAGAACCCGCCGCCCCCGAACGCGTGAAAATAAACACTTGCACAAAAGCTTGTTTTCGATGTGGTTCTATTCGCAGGCAAACGCTCCACGTTTAAAACACCACAACGTTGTGACTGGCTGTTAAAATTGGCCACTCTTTGCAAGTAATTTTGATAAATCGCGACTATAGCATAAGAGAAACCTTTTAAATGAACTCGTCAAGGTGTATGGTACGCTCAGTAATAGGCCCTGAATGTGCTCTTACCCTCCAGAAGCGACATGTTTTGTTTCAAGTAACTGCCCTAGTGAGAAAGCCATTTGTATGAGAAATGTCTTTAGTTCAATAAATACATATGAATCATACAAGATATATAAGAACATATAAGACCCCATATAGGAACAATATAGGATATATAAGAGCATATAAGATCCATACAAGAAACTTATAAGAAACTTCTCACAAGTTTCTTACAAGCGGCGTTTATGAAGTTCGTATTATCGGCACCAAAAATTGAAAGAAAAGAGAACGAAACAGGTACCAACACGAGCGCGCGTCCTTCTAGTTTCGGCACAGATTAAACATTGCGTGCGATAGTATCGCGGAACGCCGCTAGGGCGTTGAAACAAAAATGGCATCGCCCGTCGGCAAAGTCAAAGCACGTGCAATGACCTGTTTTTCTCCATTTGAAAGAAAGAAATTTCAAGGAGATTCATTTCAAGCTGGTGGCGGTGTTCGGGGACAACGCCCCAGTTATGACACCGTGGTTAAATGGCGCAGACGCTTCCAGTATAATCAAACAAGCCTGGACGACGAAGAACAGAGTGGCCGACCGTCGCTCATTGATGAACCACAAATTGCAGCGCAAGTGGAGGCCCTAGACCTCGCTGACTGGCGGATAACTATCGAGGAGATAGCGCAGCAGGTTAGCGTGTGTTTGGGATCAGTGCACAACATTCTTCACAGCAACCTGCATATGACGAAGGTTTCCGCGCGCTGGGTTCCACGGCTGCCAACTCATACGCAAAAAGACCTTCGTAAGGAAGTGGCCGCGGAAATGTTGCAGCTGTGCGAAAGCGACCCTGATAACTTTTCCGACCGCCTCATCACTATGGACGAGTGTTGGGTTTACCACTATGACCCAGAGACGAAATCACAAAGTAAACATTGGCAGCGTGTGAACTCACCAGAGCCAAAAAAGGCCAATACTGTGCCGTCTTCGGGACAGGCCATGCTGAGCGTGTTTTGGGACTGCCGTGGTGTTCTCTTAACAGATTATGCTCACAAAAGTCAGACGATCAAAGGAAGCTATTATCATGAGCTCCTGACAAAGTTGCGAGAAGCTATCAAGTGAAAGCGCAAATTGAAGCTCACGAAAGGCGTTCGTCTGCTTCATGACAATGCTCCGTCTCACTCGGCGCAGGCGACGTTATCACACGCGGCCTCTTTAGGTTACGAAATTTCGCGTCATCCCCCATATTCACCCGACCTCGCACCTAGTGACTTCTTTCTCTTCTCTCGCATGAAGACTCCGCTGCGTGGAAAGTATTTCAAGAACGACGACGAAGTGATTGCTGAAGTGGAACGACTGCTGAACACTCAAGACGAGAAGTTTTATAACAATGGCCGTGAAGTGAAGAAAGACTAAACCCCTACCCGAGTTTCATTGTTGAATCCCTATTCCTTAATTTATTTATTTATTTATTCATAGTGCTGGCCCGTCGGCCGTGGCAGGGAGGAACAACGCACAACAAAGCGATACAGTTCATATCTCCAATAAAAAGTTTGAAAAATACCGTATTTATGAAATTTGATACAAGAAGCGCCCATAGCACAATAAAAAAAAATTAAAAAAAAGAGAAGAGAAGAAAAGAAAAAAAAGCGATAGTCACTGTAATAATAACAATATGCTGACCACAATAATCAACAATAATCGACAATAATCGAAGGCACGTAACGTGTACATTCGAACTGATAAAAAAAAAGAGAGAGAGAAGACAATATAGAGACAACTTCAATACAGCATTCAAAGAATCACGCAATATATACATATTTAAATTCAAAGACGGCGAAATAAGAAAAAAAAATAATTAACACCGAGGCGATATGCTTACGTTTTAAACACAGTAAAGAAGTCTAACAGCATCCTCAAACATTGAAATATCGTTGTGATTCACAATATGCTCGACAATAATACGAACTTTATGAACGCCTCCCTGTATATGATTCTTATATATCTTATATAGTTCAGTTCTTATATGGTTTTTATAAGGTTCTTATATGTTCCTCAATATCGTGTATGATTCATGTGTGTTTATTGGACACAAAATTTTCTCGTACAAATGAGGTTTTTCAATAAAGTGTTACTTTGATTTCATCTCAGAAAAGTCCTCCCAGGACAAGGAGTACCCTGACCCTACTCCTTCGATGTTTCCTTACTGTGAGAAGGGGAAAAACAGCACAAGAGGACTCGGTACACTTGCTATCGAAGGCGCCTTGAAAAGAGAACAGAAATTGTAGAACTGCAAAATGAGAATACTTCCCCTCATTCTAGCGAAGAAAGTGCCGGCATTGACATGCCACTGATACCTCGAGTTGACCGAGGACATGAACACTGACATTTTGGAGAACGCTTTGCTCAGGCGTAAGCTGAAGGAAACTGTTATTGACATCATATTAGAACAATTTAAAATTAGGAACCTGTACTGCGTCGTCCCTATTGCATATATATAAGAAAACGAAGCCCTGGAGTCAGCGAAAAACCGAAAATGTACGGAAGTTCGACCACTGCAGGTAGTGAAGTTTCACACGGGTCCTATATGAGTGGCTATGGTCACCAGTTTGCTGGTCTTCGTCATTTGTGTGTAGACACCCACCCTCTCAATACGCCCTGTTCACCAGCCTGTCCTGGATCTAATGAAGCTCCGTCTCGGACTTCTGAGTCTTGCAGGTTTGGTATTTGAACTGCCAGCGTGTGCAAGGTAACACATACCTGCCTAGATGTTCTGAACGCTAATCTTGAAAAATAGCCGCTGTGGTCATCACCTAAAGTGTGTGGTAGGGTTGCCTCGCTGCACGCCCATGCTGGAGGAACAACACGGAGCCTGGGTTTCCAAAACAAGAAACGACATTTATTAGTATCACAGGAATGGTTTGTTAGTAGTCATTTACAACGATGCCATGTGGTCCACCTACAGGTCTCCGTGCTCTCGGTCCGTCTCCTCCGTTCCATGGGCGTGTCCCCATTTTATAGACTATCACGCTTATTCTTCATGCGTGTTGTGCGGTTCGAACTTTGTGTTCATTTGATGACATACTGAGCCATCGGTGAAAACTTTTATCCAACCGTCGAAAAAGCTGTCGACGTGTTCTTCCGCAAGATTACGGGAAACCACATCCGAGACCAACTTTTTGCTGCGTAGCTGCTGTAATTATCCCTGAACTCGCCATTATCAAGTCCGGTCGCCTCAACTTCCACACATCATCCACCATCGCAGAATTAAAAGCACTAGAACTTGCTCCCGATACCCTCCACGACCTTCAGAGCCCAGAAATTGCGGCTTTGCTCACAGATTCCAGAGCGGCACTACAAATTCTCAGCAATCTGGAAGACACACCTCCGATTGCCCGCATCATTGCTTCCAAAGTCGAATCCTTAGAAAAGAAAGGCTGGACTATAGCATTCCAGTGTTTGCCATCTCACTGTGGGATCGACGGCAACGAAAGGGCCAACCGAATCGCAGCGGAGGCACATAAACTCACCAACAGCACTCTCCACGTGCCGAAGATCAACGAGGCCAGGCTGCTCATTGCACGTGAGACGCAAAAAAGACACCCGGACCTAGGCGTAGCTGGGGGAACCCCACCACCACCGGTCCCCACCAAACTCGGCCGGCCAGAAGCAGCCCTTCTTCACCGACTCAGAACACGTTCAGCTTTTACGGCCTCTTGGCTTTACCGCATCAAACGCGTGGACAGCCCACACTGTCAGACATGCCAAGTTCCCGAGGATATAGAACATCTCCTTTGTGACTGCCCAATCTTCGACGCTCAGCGTTCTAGACTCCACCTTGAACTTCATCAAATAGGCACAGCAAGGCAGAGCCTTTCGCAGCTGCTTTTCCCGCAAGGTCCCAGGGGCATCGCTACGAAAACATTCGCTCTGCTCCTGACATTCCTGGAAGACACCGGTCTGGCTGACCATCTTTAATGCTTGGTGTTCCTTCCAGTTTCCAGTACGGCGGGCCCGGTTTGGCGCAAGGCTGTGACTGTGACGGGTAGCATGACCTTCTGCCATTGAGGTGGCAGACCTGACAGTGCTGGACTAGACACCACTTTATATCTTTTGATCAGTGTGTGTGTCTTGTTTGAACCTTCTTCTTTTTCTTCCTTCTCTCTCTTTCTGCCTTCTCTCTCTCTCTCTCTCTTTTTCTTTTCCTGCTCAAACCGGGACTGGGAGGCCCCCATTAGAAGGAGTGGCCACACTGTTCCGGTTTTCCTCCCCCCCCCCCCCTCCTTGGTTTTAGATATATTTTAACGCTTACAACAACTTTGTGTTCACTTTGGGCGGTTGCTAGCGGCCCCTGGGCGTGGCGGCGGACACTCGCCCTTGCAAGCACTTAGAGGCTATGTTACTAGAACATTTCAAGAGATGGTGTTGGCGAGTTTTAGGAGTGTTATTGACTGAGCAGAAATGTTTATACAAAGACTGACACTATTAACAACCCAAAGTAAAACATGCCCAAGCTACAAACACCATAATATTATCAGGCGCTTGGTTGTTACCACACCAAACGAGACAATCGCTTTTGTTTCCCAAGCGTGATGAGGAAGGCTATCCGACAAGTAATTAACAAAGAAATGTGGTATTTTGAATCTGGTCAAGCAAGATGATGTATTCCTCGTCGATAGAAGCGTTCGATGCGAGAAATGGCTGGCTTCAAAAGGTGCGAAAACTATTATGCCCACGCTCAAGAAACGGCTATCAAATTTATTTGAAGAAAAAATGACACAATCATGAAAGTTGTTGCGTGTTAGTATTCATGTAGAGCGAGCCACTGAAAGCCTCAAGTCGATCCGTATTCTGCGCACTTTGCTCCATGTCAGCATAGTCAGCTGCATCAAAAAGAAGTGTGAAATTGTAATCACTACCGCAAGTGTTACTAGTATGGCATCGGCCGTCGTCTGTATTTTCCCCCCTTTTTATTCTTAAAGGAATTCTCCGGTAATATCCGGTAATTACTAACACTTTGCGCAGGTCGCGTAGAGGCGGCTTAAATTTAGTCAGATGTGATATTTATTTTATTAAAATACTCCCAATTATTCTTGAAATCAATTATGAGCATCAATACGAAACTGCACGCCGAATTTCGCAAGATGCATGGCCGTCGTGTCGTGACGTCACATCAGGTAAAGTAACGTCAGAGTCGCGGGCGTGAGCAAACCCGGTTTCAATTAAGATGGTTGTGATTGCCTGGTGTGTACAAAGTACATCGTCGAAGAATTCACGTAAATCTGGCCTTTCTTAGAACGAAGTTATTTCACTGAGACAGCAATCAAGAGCTGTCTTGGCTCTTTTTGCATGATGTTACTTTTGAGTTTCCGCTGTTACCGGCGAAAACGCTGTGTTTTGAGGGTAAAATCTCAGCAGTTGGGCTTTGTTTAAAATTAAATTACTTGTGCGGCAGAAAATAAAAATTTAATTGTTTTCTGAAAGACAAAATTGTTGCGGAGAATCTTTAATATTGCGCTACCTAGCTGAGGACAATAAGAAGACTACGGACAACTGTGTAGTCGGCGACATCTTGAACTAGTTGTTTATTTCGGAAACAAATAACCTTAGAACTTCGAAGAACTATACCTCTAGTGATAAAAAAAATGTTTGGTTTATTTCTCATATCTCTTACGAATACCTGCAACGCTCCATTTTCCTCTTTGTCCCCTTAAAATGATTTTTTAGACAACACAAAACACTGCTCGAAAATAAACTCGGAACTAAAAATAAACGCGTCGTTTGCACGTGGAGAACGGACACTTGTATGTAAAACTTCACAGGTAAGGCGATACTGATGTGTCGTTACTTTCGTCGGTAACCAAGCAACGCCTCAGTCGATCTTTAAGAAAAGGAACGAGTAACGTGTTTTTAGTAATTTTTGATGGAGTTACGAGTGACGATATTTAGTTCCTTCTTGGGGCGAACCTGTACAAGTTACCCAATTAGTTATCACTAGGGCTCCGTGTTTTCGGATAAATCCGAAAAACTCCGAAAAACACCCGCCGGTAAAATTATTCTCAATTGGGATTTATCCGATAAACTCCGAATCGTAATGGGCCCATGCCACCCCCCCCCCCCCCCCCCCCCCAAGCAGCAATTTTTTATTTTTTTTTTGCCATTCGAGCAGTGCAGGATCAATGGTCCTCGGAAAATGACACCATAATTATCTTTCAAGCCTAGGATCGTTGTCAAAACGGGGTCTTACGGCTTGTCTCGTCAAGGTTGGTTCAGGGAAACAGGTCATCGTACCATTCGTGTCACGACAAAAGCCACTCCTTTGGTTTCCAGTTTGGGCCATGGGATTTGGGATTTAGAGAAAGGAGAGGGTATGTTTCTGGGGGTAACAGTGAAAGCTATGGACCATAGAGATTGTGTAAAGTAGGGAAGAGGGGCAGTTGAAACTTCTCTATTATATCCTTAACCACCTCGCGCGGCCGCGGGATAGATTGATGGGAGGATTACGAGCCTCCTTGCGGCTACCTCCGGCAGTTTATTGATTTTGAGGTATCGACGTTTATCGAAGCCACACTTGTGTGCGACTTTTGTCGTGGGACAAATTAGTATTGCCAATGACACCAACGCCAAATTCAACTGAAGAAATCCTAATTGATACAAGCACGTTTTATTTTTTATCTGGCATACGTTTGCATCTGGTTACTATTTATTATTTTTAATAGGAAACACTGCATAATTAATCTCCGAATTTCGGAGAATTGGGGATTTACGAAAAATAAACTCCGATAAACACCGAAATTTTGCTAAAAAATAAATTCCGAAAACACGGAGCCCTAGTTATCACCAACATGTGCAGATGATCTGCTCGGCACAAAAAATAAAAAGAAACTCCTGATAAAAAGCGCGAAAGGCGTGCATTCCTTTTGAGTTTCAGTGATGCTCACCTTAACTTCTCCATCACCTCAGTTGAACCAGCGAATTCTAGGCCCAACGAATAACGTTCGATCAAAAAATCATTCTTAGCTGAACCACACAAAGATCACTGAGTCATCAACCGATGAATGCGTTGAAGCGAATGCATGTAATTTATACACGTTTATGTCTCTATGCACGCGTATTACAGAGGCTCACAACCGCAGCAACACTAATGCCCAGGTGATCCTTTAAGTCAGAATATCGGACGGTGCGAGAATGAAATATTTTTTAATGCGTTAAAGACAGAAAACATCCGAAAGAGTTTACTGCTTCAGGCACAACTCATTCAAAGAAACGATAAAGTAACGTGTTGCATTTACACCTGAAGTAACGCGTTCTTTTGGAATCTCAGTAACGATAATGTACTTGGTTACATATTGAGCGAGTAACCAGTTGGGGTACGTAGTTATTTTTTCACTAATTGGTCTTCTTTTGACGTCACGTTCGTATCATGGAAAGTTCGGCGAGCTCAGTTGCGTAAGTATTCTTCAAAAGAGAAGCAAGTTGCTCCTAATTTAATGCCTTGCTCTATATATATGCAATACTTATAATTAACATAAATGCGAACTCTTGGAATTAAAGGTCGAAAAGCGAGTTCAACTACCGTGAATTCAAAACAAAAATTTAGTGTTGGTGAAGTGCCGGTACTGTGTCTGATGTGGCTGCACAGCTCTTCTTATATCTTGTTTCTGCGCAAAAAAAAATGTAAAAGACATGATGATGCCTGAAACTGGATTAGGTTAAAACCTATGCGTCCCATGTCAAGCAGCACAGTGCCAGCGGCTTTCTAAGATTTACACTCCCTGCGACTACTTGCACTCGGATGTTCTGGGTCAGGTGTAAGTTATGCAGAAGTCATGTTCCCAAATTAGTTTGGGGAACACGACCCCAAACTTATCCCCAAACGGGAATTGTATACTGGACGCAGAAGGCATATCGCGTGGCGAGAAGCTTGTGTGTAAACCAGGAGGAACAGCGGGTGGACGGCGCACGAACAGTTACGACCCAGGGTCATCCATTAACGTTTGTTTTTTTCGAAGAAAATATAGCACCAGCCAGCAACAATTAATGTCATCTGAAGCATGCGCATTGGTTTTGCACTGAGAGTGCGTGGAACTCCGAAAACTATCCAGCGAACGGCATCGTAGGAAGCTAAGTCACAAAAAGACAAGGACACAGCAGCGAGACACACAAGAGAGACATCCAGAGGACGTTGACTTACACCTCTGGTATATTTATATTCTACTTGTTTGAAAACAAAAAAAGAGTAAAATGTTACGCCTTACAGAAAAAAGCAACACCCGTGAAATCAGTATATTATGAATCACCAACACCCCCAAGCCTCCATCCCAACAGCAACGATCTACATTTTCAACTTAGAGCGTGTTGTAAACTGCACGCAACAACTTACAAACTATATTAAAGGAGCTATACCAAATATTTACAACGACAGCTAGAATAGTGAAGAGGCAGAAAAACCTGAAAACAAATTACTATTCAACAGCAGCGAAAATCATGGAAAAGGAAATAACTGTACAATCATGACGTCTTGGTGCACATATTTGCCAGTGTTGCCTCAATAATAGATAACAAACTCGAGATCAGAGGAAAAGACCTTGCAACAAAAACAACTTCCAATTATCGGCCAATAAACATTAAACTCTGAATATTTTGAATGCATTGATAAACAAAATGAGCATGACCGTGACAAACTGCATGACTCACAACAAAAAGTTGAGCATCAGTCAACAAAACAATGCTTTTATGCCCTTCAAAACTGTGGCTCGGACAAAGGCTACCACCAAAAAGATACATTAAGCAGCCGTCACCATGTTAAACCCCGCTCTACAAACGGAAGTGAGAAGAGCAACTTACAAGGGTCACAAAAACGCACTTGCCTTCCAATCCTTCGCTCCGCCACAGAAAGTGAACTACCTTGATAGAAAGGACATCGTTTTAACAGCTATAACTTCAACTATCAGCTCATGTGATGGGGAAGCATACCCGACATTTATATCAGATTGGAGATATAGGCCGACGGTCAAGTTGACTGAAAGATTACAGAGAGAATTGCACGAAACAGAGGATCCTGCTTTAATCTGTTGGTCAGCAATTGTGTTAAAAAATTAAAGTGTCACTTAACCCCTTTATTTGATAGCATAAATATGGTAATAACTTGATCTATGGGCTTCAGCATTCTAAACAAAACAAATATTTGAATCATGCGTGGCCTAATTTCGTGTTGAAATCAGCATTAAAAATCGATTCCTCTGGAACTATCGCAGACACGCCCAAATTTATGACCGTGAAGAGACTATCATGGAAAGTGGATTAGTGCCCCTTTAAGAAATAGGGATGAGTCATGCTAATACAGTGTCTTTATGTTTAGTGAGTTTCAAAGGAACTGCTGGTGTAGTTAAAAACATTTCGATCGCCTCGGGAATGTGCATAATGATGCATTCGCACGAGAAATCTTTAAAAATGGAGAAAACGGAGTATGTCATAGAGCTGCGAGAAGGAAAAGAACGAGGAGGAGGCAGGGCAGAAAATCCGAGCGACCATTCCCACAACAGAGTCGGAGTCTTTTCTTTCTCGAACCTGCTGGCGACCGTCCTGGGCTCATCAAACCAAAGGAATACAACTTAAAAAAGGCACCCCACACCTTAATTGTATTAACTGCAATTCCTCGCCAAAAGAAGGGGGACAAAGGAGGGGGCCCGGTCGCTCCAACGGGACAACGGATAGTCTGTAGGCCGGTCACAAATCATCCTCTGCTCCCTGCGAGATCGGGGGATTAGCTAACATCCATAACGCCGAGCACATGACTTCAAAGCTCGATGGCGTTTAATCCTCTGCTCGGGAGAATCTTCGTCGTGTGAATATTCCATTAAAAACGCGTATAAGGATGTTGGTCTGAACACTCAAGTTCGATTGATCCTGCTTTGTCTGCTCAAAATGGATCTTGCTCTAGGGTAGAGATTAACTGAAAAAAACGTTTCTAATGATTGTTTCACAAACTTGCGACTGATTGTGTCCAGAGAGGCTAAAAGCAATTTTTTTGTTCATTATCTTTCGGCTGCTTACGACCGGCAGTACCGCTGCGCAGGTAGTAAGCAGTCTCACGAGGCTTCAAAACCGGTTTTCAGCCTCACTTTGGAACAGAGACAACGTAGGTGCGCACTCCTCGGCAAGCAATATCGTTTCCAACCGCTCACGGGACACCGCCGCACCTCGCCGCTCGAGACCGCACCAACCACGGCCGGACCTTGAGGCTGAGAGTCTCCGGCGCAAGCATGGAGGTAAAGCTCACGGCTTAATAAGCATAAATTATTGTTAAGTGTTTCGGGATTTGGCTTTTAAATGTCATGCACATGGGAAGCACAATGGTGTTGTAAAATATTCCGAAATTGTAATGGTGCACTTTAAGGTTATACAGGGTATATTCAGCGAAATGCGGGCCAAATTTGTTGTGCCAAAACTATACATCCCACAAAAAAAAAGTCTGGTGTTGTTTTGGTCCTGGGCCAGGCGCCTATTGAGAAAAATGATTACAAAACAATGTAGTTAATAATGTGTATGTGCACTGATTATTGTCTTTTTTCTTTCAATTACAGCATACAAGGATGGTATCTCTAAGGAGAAGGGGTGGGATTATATAGAGAAGCTAGTGCTTTTTTCTATGAGTACGAAGCTTTCCGAAGAAAGGTCAGAATGGAAAAAGCACCACCAAGTTCCGCCTGGTCCTGAGCAGCCACGATAATGAACACAGAATTCAGAAGAATATTAATACGAAAGACTTTCGCACGCAGCCACGCTTTTTGAGTTCGCAATGACATTTGATTATGATCACAAATATTCCTACTTTGCTCAAGGTCTCCAAGTTTACAGACCATATTGGTGAACTTTAGCGCAGCAGGAATATTTTTGACCAGAATTAAACGTTACTGTTAATTGACCAAATGTGGCTGTCTGTGCAGTCCTTCGTGTCTTTATTCTTTTTACTTGTGTGTTCATTATTTCATTTTTTTCTAATGATTTATTCCTTCGTGTTTTTGTTTTTGTGACTTATGTGGTAATTTTGTTTCCTTTTTTGAGGGTTTAGTAAAGATATGATGCCCTCTTCATTTTCTAGCCTGGGAAACAGACGTGACCTCGTCGTGTTCAAGGAGCAGTAATGACCTTTTCATCTTGTATTGCCTCTGGTGAACAATGGTGTCTGTGTGTGTGTGTGTGTGTGCAACATACGTGGTCAGAAGGGATGATTTGGGGACCGAACGGTAAAACAAGGCCAGCGATGAGCGACTGGGGGACTTTGAACATCGCACGGTGCAAGGAAGGACTTCAAGGACGAGGCTAGCAAGCAAGCGCATGTCAAAACTGCTGTGCTCGACCAGAGAGGTGAATCAGGACTGTGACTCTGTGAGTGAGAATCAACAACTCTGGAACTTTCGTGTAGTTTACAGCTTAATTGTTGCCGCCCGTTTGTTTTATTTGATAGGTGACCGTGTGCTGTTACATTTTTAATTGTAATGGTTGTCCGTGTGATATTACAGTTTTGTTTCTTTTCATTTTTTTTAATGGGGAAGTGCTAATTTTGAGTTTTGGCGCTTTTACGTATAAAACTTCTTTTTCCAAACCATATTCCCTGTCTGCTCTCTCGACAACCAATCCCACCAAAGGGCTGCGACTTTCCGACGTCGAATGATATGTTAAAATGTTTTCTAACTAATGATTGCCTGCATTCTATCTTTGTAGCATACATATTTGTCGAAATGACAAATTCCGAACCAGGCCAATAAAGATTGGTCTGTGCCCTATTCTGTAGATATATCTACGTAAATACACTTTTGGCAGTGTGGGATAGCAGTAAATTGTATAGTTTGTGGATATTCGTAAAAATGCATTATGCGATGCCAAGTCTGGACCTGGAAAGTATAGTACCTGCCCCATGGCAATAATTTTCATGTGATGCTAGTAAGAGCATCACATGGAAATTGCTTTATGTGGGGTGGGTACCCTATCTGACAGGCCCAAACAAGGGATCTTATAAAGCAGTCTATATATGGTATATAAGGAATTGGGTAGATATGGGTATATAAGGAATTGTCCAGGTGTGACTTTATCCATCCAGATACGGCCTTATTGTGCATATCTGCCCAATTCCTTATGTATTCATATATGTATTTTTAATATAAGTCCAGATATGGCATTTTTTAAGGGTAGGTATGTCACTCTATTAAACTATTTCTCTTATGTTCCGATGTTGTTTGATACGGTTTAATACACGGTTAGACCCACTCCGGTGAAGATCTACGGATTGACTAGATACGGTTTAGCTTCCGCTTCGACCAATTACGGTTGGCTTTCCAGACTGGTTATTTCCGGTTCATTACGGTTTCTAGAAATCCGGTTTGCTTATGGGCCCATATGTCGGATTGAAATTCCGGATTCATTCCGGTTTGTTTTTGAACCGTTTTTTTTTTTGGTAGGGGTGTTGATTGAATGAGAGGTCTTCTGAAAAAATAACACCGAGATATTTAGTTTCGAATAGTTTGCGCAACGAGCCTCTTCCAATAGCGTATGCCGAATCAGTTTTCTGTTTGTTTTTACTAAATGTGATGTGAAAGCATTTACTTGTGTTTAACCCCAGTTCCAAGGTTTTGCAACACAAACTAACCCATTTGATATCCTCCTGCAAAAACGACACGACATTGACATTCTTTATTGCTCTATAAATTACGCAATCGTCGCGAATAATTTGATATTAGAAGGTATAAAAACGCTAAACCATTGATGTGGATAAAAAATAAAAGTGGTCGCAAAACTGAACCTTTAAGTACACCCGAGGTTATTTCTACAAAAATTAATTTCTAACCTTCCAAAACAACGTACTCTTTCCTCCAGCTCGGAGAGTCTTGTATGCACCGAAGTACATTACTGTCTATCTTTAGAGCACACATTTTGTGCAATAACAGTTGGTGTGAAACAGAATCAACTGCTTTACGGAAATCTATAAAAACTGCATCAGTTTGCTGCCTATTTTCAGCCGTACTGACCGAATCATGAAGAAGTTCAATTAATTGGGTGTTGCAGGAAACTCCTCTACAAAAACCGTGTTGGTTAGGACAATAAAATATTATCTTCTAAGTGCTTAATATGCACTGCTATAAACAATATGTTCGAATATTTTACAAGATGATAATAATAAAGTTTATTGCACGAACACATAAAACCAGGTACAGACACGGGTTCATCATAGCCATCTAGGGCTTGTATGATGAACACCATTTTGATGACCATGCTGCTCGTGAAGTCTAACAGAAAATCACAGATGCTAAAAATTTTGTTTCCGGATACACTTAGGTAAAAAAAGGTTAATTCGATATTACTTGCGGTATGTGACACCACATTATCATCAAATCTAAAGCAGGGATACACAAAAAGTTATATAAAAAAACAAGATAAAATTGTCTCTCTGTCTTGAGATGGGCCATAGCAAACTCACTTGAGACCTTCCTTTAATGTTTGCTCTGACTCTATGTTATGTAAGTCTTCGTGAAGCTCATTAAATGTGTTTGGTACATAAAGAAGGTATTACGCTTTCTCCATACCCCGCTCTTCCTCTGGGCACATCAAACCGTTGATTGCTCCTGAGAGACCTACACCCACACTTTCGATTCTTAAAAGAGCTGTCCCAGTAGTTTCTGGTTATAATGGTGTGCATGACTAGAGGTTCAAATCAGGAAACTGATTTGAACTTCTCATCATACCTTTCAAGACACCATTAATCATTTTATGCATGAACCAGCGAAAAACGCTAGGAAACTGTTGAAGAAAACAAAAGACAGGAAAGACGCTGAAACTCACAACTCAATGTATCTTCCAAAGAGAAGAAGAAAGAAAATGACAAAATATACAGGCACGTGCCAAAGGAATTTCATTTATGTCATCGCCTGGGAGAGTTTCCGAGTAAAGTAATGCCATACCTTAAAATACTGTATCCCAAAGTCTGCATGATAAATATGCTAATCGACATTGGTCCAAATACCTTAACATAATACAATCACGAGGATAGTCTTCTCATTCCTTTCAAATATTTGCCATCTGCGTGTTCCAGGATAAATCAGAAACGAACACAATTCCCAAGCACTTAACATCACAAACATATTCAACAGGAACTCATGCACAATCTTCCCAACATGACGTATGCAGAATCGATGGCCTATCTAGGCAAAAACTGCTTAGGGGGTTTGAAAAACAGAGAAGTTTTGTTTTTGAGCTATTTATATTAATAACATCTGACGTAAACCTATTCATCAGGTGAATAGAGTCATCCAGCAGCATATCTATCGCGGTACTATTTTTTGTTTGACGGAGATAAAAGCAGGATGTCATCCGCGCACTTATAAAAGGTACAGTTCTGAATAGCTGATTGCATGTCCTTAACATAAATGTTAAATTACAGATGTGACAAAATGGAACCCTGCGGTACTCCCGTTCTCATACAAGCTATCGAGCTTTTTTCTCTCGTTAAGAAACGTCATCTGAGACCGGTTCGTTAAATACTTGGAAGAAGTGAAATAAATAGACCTCTGAATCCATAAAGATTTAGATTTTAATGTATTCTAGGACTAACTGTGTCGGACGCGTTGGATACATCAGAAAACAAAGCACAGGAGATCTTTTTTTTTTGTGCCAAAATTGGTGTTCAACACGCCCGAGAGCTCTTCCTTACAAGCTGTGTGCTGCCACCCTTGACGAAACCGTAATGGCAGGATAACATAAGGTTGTGATTCTCATAGAATGAGGTAATAACGTTGAACAGATGCTTCTTCATAATTTTAAACAACAAAGGCAAGATTCATATTGGGCATTAACTTTCAAACGTTCCTCTAGTCCCACCTTTAAATATTGGCTTAACCGTTGCAGTCTTCAGGTTGTCCGGTATGCAACGAGAAGATCGTATTTTGTTTAGAATTATGAATAGCACATTACATAAGACGTCAAAGTTTCTTCGTACCTCACCCCTCCATGTGCTGTCACCACCGGCCGGTTTGTTGGAGCTGAGGCCGGACATTAAAGAATACGACTTCTGCCTATCCAAGCCCGCAAGGAAAGCAGACGGAGCTACGCTCCTTTCTTAATGTTAGGTTTCTTTCCTGTCGGTCTTTAACAATTACCGAAAACAAAGCGAAATATTGATTAAAATCGTTTGCAAGTGAGAATGCATCGCGTCAAAAACAAATCTCCAATTCGGAGGTTGCCCTAAAAAGAATCCCACGAAGTTCGTTTATAAGGCCCCATGTCTTGGAAAAGTCACGCGATGATTCAATAACTTGATTATTGTAATTTCTTCTTTCGCCTGACGCCGCATAGCGATGGCGCGGTTTTTGACTATCTTAAATTCTTGGCTTAGCTGCTTACTCTTTGGGTTATTCGTGCTGCGAGCCCATGTCAACTCCTTTTGTTTAACTGCTGACAAAATGCCAGGATGCAACCACGGAAGGTCAGGTTTTCCTTTTCGAACTCTCACCTCCTTTATGCAATTGAGTTAAAAAGAATTAAGAGCTTCAGTAAACCTGTCATAAAGTTTGGATGTACTTGACGAGGCAACAAAACCCTCCCATCGGTAAAGCCTGGTGAACTCATCATAACGTTTCCAATCAACTTTAGTGATTGTTCGTCGGGGTTGGAAGCGCTCCGGCAGAGTCTTCCCAAAGTCAGAACGACACGCAACATAGAAATACTCCGCCAATTTCTGGCCAATAACGACTGATCTGTTTAAAGCGTCAGGCGCTATCATGTTAGAGGAGTTATGCAGGTTCATACCAATTTGTCTAAAAGGTGCTCCTCACTTGTGGCCGCAGTCACTCCGAATTCTGCAAGAAAATGTAAGAAATCCACCACGTGGCTGTTAGAAATATGTCCCGTAATGCATACACAGCGCTCAGCCTCCAGGCCCTCGAGTGCCGTCCGGAGCACCGGAATAAAGCTGACAGCACCTTCAGATGGGGGTCTGTACAGAACAAGCAGAAAAAAACTGCTTTGAGAGTTCGTTATTTTTAGAGCTAAGTATTCGGATGCTTCGAACATGAAATCCTCACGTTCTGCGTGCCACGCATCCTTTACGAATACGGCTATACCGCCCCCTCTTCTGTTGTGTAGTGTGAGACACAATGTACGAAAACCATCCAGATGATAACATTCAGTTGGTCCCTCATGAGCGTTGATCTACTATAGAGCAAGCACATCAACATCGCCGATGACATCTCTTATTAAAAAAACAGTACTGGTCCCAAAATTGCAAAAGCTGCGATTATTTACGTGTACCAGAGTATACGTGATGACGCTTCTAAGTGCGAAGTTACTCTAGGGAGCCAAAAACTCCCGATAGCCTAGAAAAAAAAAACGGACACAAAGCCATCAACTCTATTATTTTTTCCAGTTCATGGTGTCGGTTGATTCGGATGGGACGGCATTCCTCGTCTCCCTTCGCGAAGATGTTGCCGTCCCTCAGCGATACGAACTTGAAGTGCATTTCTTCGGCGCGAAAACGGGCCATTCAGAAGACCTCTTGGTTGAACCCAGTAAGGTTGTCATTGAAATACAGACGCGGCAGCGATGACCCCTGCTTAGGACGTGCAATTTACCGCGTGCTGCCATCAAATTTTTCTTGCCGCCAACCGATTAAAACCTGACCAAAACTGGTGGTTCCACTTTTTCCGCTCGGGAGGGGGTGTACGGAAACCACCTCGGATGGCTGGCCCGCCCTCCGCGCAATGTGTCCAATAACTTCCCCAAGCTGTATCTGAGGTCGCTGAGGCAGGCCGTGAACCTCCAGATTAGGGAGGCGGTTGTACTGCTTGTTGTGTTAATCTATATTTTAGAGCCCGAATCTTAATGGCCTGCTCATGCATATGGCCTCTCAGCTCTGTCACCTCAGCCCAGACCTGATTAATGACCTGGTCATTAGGCGTGTCCGCCGCCAAATGCGTGTCCTACTGGGCAGAGAAAACTTCCATTGAGGTCTGGACTTCCCTTATCCTATCTTTCGACGACGGGCCTTAATGCCAAAAGGCTGTCCACCTTCGAGGGAAGCCTCTGGAGCGAGTCTACGCAAAAAGGTTCGGGGCCGTGTGCTAAAAGGTTCGGAGGCGTCTGCAAAAGGGTTCGGGGGCGGGTGCAAGAAGGTTCGGCGGCGTATGGAAAAAGTTCGAGCGCGTGTGCATCATCATCATCATCATCATAATAATAATAATATAAATAATAATAATAATAATAATAATAATAATAATAATATTAATAATAATATTAACAATAATAATAATAATAATTTTATTTACGCAGGATGCATTCCAAACAAAACTAGGCAGGTTGGTCGAAGCCAACGAGGGCGTGTAGGACTTACCCTAAGTAGCATTGGAAAATAAGAGAGTTTTGGAACGTAATAATATAAAGCAGAAAAACACCACGTAGTTTCCTCAGTAGTGAAAACTACACAATAATGTCAGTCAAAACGTTATTGCCAAAGTCAGGGAAAAAAAAGATACAATAAAGATATAAGCTATTTCTCAAGTAGAGGAGGAAAAAAAGAGGTATGACAAAAAAGTTCCAATCGTATAGCACCAGAACGTGATAATATAAGGTGTCATATACAGATGCACACATACGCTCATACTCGCTCACACAAGTACTCATACATTAGTGCATTGCACTACACAAACAATATTGACTCGAAGAGGGATTCGTGTGAGGAAGCAACATCAACTATGACGAAACAAGAAATTGAGGTATTATAAGGCTTCTTCGTCAAGCAAAAACTTCCAGAGTGACTTTTTATGTTCATTTTTGAAGGTAGCAAAACCTTGGTGACAATAGGTTAAACATCTGAGGGACGTAGTACGAATGCATATTTTTGCCGTAGTGGGTAGAACATATCGAAGTGAGGAACCTTGAAGTCTTCCGCAAGTTGCGTGAGTTGGGGCGAGGAGACTTAAAAGAGTCATTCCACTTGTAATTGTGCACAACTGTCTCTAAAAATAAGAATTAAAAAGTCGGCATCGATAGCGTTCGACCAAGACATAAATCCAAAGAACCGCGCTTGTAACCCACGCTTGTCAATATTCCCTTCAATGCGGAGGGCAAGTTCGTCTGCTTCTTGCACAGGGGTTGCGGTGACGTCAGAACGCCGAGCTCTAATTGGCTTGATTGGAAAGATAGTGGGTCGCCGCGACCCACTATCTGAGCGTTGTCTGCTTCTTTGGAACGTCGTCCGCTCCTTTGCAACGTCGTCTGCTATTCCACAGCTGTCTTACCTTTACGAGCGAGCTCGACTTCGCCTTTCAAAGAGGACAGACGAAATAACTCGAGCGGTACGATGTGTTCTTGTCTAACAACTAGCAGACACGTATCAAGGAGCGAGCGAGCGAACGAAGAATGGTGCCCCGCGTTTGAAGAGTTGTTCAAAGATAATCAACTAAAGACAGATGACAGCCGATGTAGTGACTGGAAATAAACAAATGCGGCTGTGCGATCGCTACTGTGAGCACATCATAGCCCAAGAGTGCTTGATCGCTGCTTGTTGTCACATGTTTCTTGCGCGACTAAAAGGCTACTGTCAATTAGGGTATTCGGGTATGTATGTTTGGCATAAACCTAAGTGGTCAAAGTCTGAAAAGCTGTGCTAATCCGTGGAAGAGAATCCGAGCAAGATTGATCGAGCTACCCGAGCGGCGTCGAGCGTATCGCGGAAGTTATGTCGTAGACTCGTTGACACCAAGAAGTAATTATTGTTTTTATTTTTGGAAAAATCTTATGGGAACTTATTTTTCTATGCCCTGTTATTTAAACATACGAACACAAGCTGGGGGTAATCGACTGACTTCAATCAAACCTCTGTATTTCCTCAAATAACTTTTTTTTAAGCTTACTGTCTTAACAGACAGAGATAAAAACACGCTGCTTCCGTCAGTGTAGCGCGCGTGCGGCCCCGGACACCTGAGGGCATCACAGACCTGTTATTGCTCTGTTTCTTGCGGCTAGAAGCCGCTTGTCCCTCTAAAAAGGGTGCAAGGTGCAGAGAACCACGCACCTATTTAATTGGCTATAGTCTCGTTCGTTATCGAAATTAACTCAACAAATCGATCCACCAACTAAGAACGACCATGTCTTTCTTCGTTGGTCCTACATTGGTCATCGACTGGAGGCTGTTCACATTGGAGACCTGCTGCGGATGTGGGTACGGTCCGGCACGAAAATCACACTCCCTCACTCGGATTTTCAAGGGCCGACGCGAGCGCACCGGACACCGCAAGAGCCGCACTGCTCTTCAGAGCCACCATCCCTATCTCGGGGCGAACCCATTCCAACGACTCGATCTCCTTACAGTGAAAAGAAAACTCTTCACGGGGCTCGCATCGGCGTCTCCGAGCTGGTTTGCGTTATCGCACTGGGCCCGAAGGATCAATCTCCGTGTCCGGGTTCGGGATTATTAACCCGATTCCCTTTCGGTCACTGCGGGGTCTTACGAACGGCCATGCCTGGATGGTGGCGTCCACCGAATCAAGAAGAACTCTCAATCTGTCAATCCTCCCAGAAATTTAAAATGCGACACACCGTCGTGAGTGCGCCCACCACATCCGAAGACGCAGCACGTATTCATTTCCGCTGGTAACACAGCCCCTTGGACAGCGCCTGTTCGGAGCCGACCTCTAAATCACACAGGACAGAAGCGGAACGCCATTTTCTCTCTATTCTTTTAAACAATAAGCACGCGAACGACTCACGGCTACAGCCCCAGCTGCGACAGCACGTCCGCCATTGCCGACCCCGAAATGTTTACATCCGCGACCCCCCCCCCCCCTCCCCCCCCCCCCCCGAGGAGGCGGAGCTTAGTATAACCTCCTCTCCCACATCCACACCTCCTTTTATCTTTTTGTTAGTGTGATGATTTTGTTTTTCAACTATTGAACAGCGTTTTGAAAAGTTTTCTCTAAGTATATCACAGTGACTTGTGCGAACCGGCTTGGTGATCAGGACATAGTTTGCAGCGTGTCTTTATGCTGTCATGTACTTTTTCGTGATGATTGGTGTATTTTGTTGTACCATAGTGTCCACCCTGCTAAAACCTCAATAAGGTTGCAGTATTGACTAAATAAATAAATGAAGAAACAAAAACCTTTGAACACAATTTTCAAGTAAAATGCAAAATTGGGGGTATATTTTGTTCGCGTAGCTTCAGGCATAGCTTCAGGAAGAGACACAAGAAAAAGCCACGTGCAGTGGCGTACCAACTTATTTTTGAGTGTGGGGGGGGGGGGGGGAGGGGCAAACCAGACCCCCCCCCCCCCTGGGTGGCACATTTTTACTGGTGATATGGGCCGAACTTCTGCCGAATCGAAAATTCGGCGGTGAATTTTGGGATTCGGCGGAGCCGACCTTTTGCCGAACTTTTCTAAAGATTCGGCAAAGATACGGCAAAAATAAACTGTTACCGGACTTGACGCTGATATTTAGTTTTTTTCTGACAAAGAAAAAAAAAAGCTTTTATGTTTGTTGTCTCAAATACAACATGTAGTGCCTATTGACCCAGTTATTACTAAACAATAAGGTGATATTCCACAATAAATCGTGTCGGTGTCGCTTTTGCTGTTTACTGGCAATTTTATTGTCTGCTTGCAGAAAGTGGCGTGACCACGAGGTTGGGTAGTCGCCGGCGCAGTCACGAATCGCGCTACGAGAGTTTTGGTTTTGAGGCTTCATCAGCGCACGCCTGCAAGTGTGTTTAAATTGTTAAAATAAAGGCAATCACTGCGTTCTTACTTCCTCTGCGAGCCACCGTTTCGTGCGCGAAAACGAATGCAACGGTTGCTCAGCCTTCACCAAAAGAGGTAACAATATTGTAAATATGCATGTTTTTCTATTTGAGTCCCTTGACGTCAGCTTTGCATGAAAGCGTGCGTCCCATATTTGCAACGTGCCAATTTTAATCTTTAAAATGCCGGTTTCTGATGTTAGGACACGCACGGAAGCTTAGAAAGATTGAAAGAGTTAGGAATATTGTCGGATGTGCAACGTCGAGCATGTATAGTTCTGTGTTTGGTTTTATGGAGATACATCCAATTCGCGAAATAACGCGGACTAAAAAGCAATATTATTTTGTTTTGGCACAAACTACTTGTGAGTCGAAAACAGGATTGTTATAATAATAATAATTTTATTTGCGCGTACTTAAGTTCACCTGCCATCTTGTACAATTTTAGGTAGGCACAGTAATCAATTAACGAGAGAAATGATTGAAGCCGAACCCATCGTCAGGAAATATGAAAACTGTATCAGTACACCATCTTTGAACCTTACCGAAAAGGAAACAAGTTTTCTTGAAGTCTAGGAGATTGGTGCGCGTGATTCGGGAAATTCGGTAGTTCCAGACGTAGAAGAAGACAAAGTATACAAAAAAGAATTGTCAGTCAGCGCGGTTCCTTTGAATTTTTCCTTTCTTTTTCGTGTGTAAGGAGTGAGTGTACTTTTGCAGTAGTGGGCTGTAGTAACCTGCGTAAGGGGTTTCACCTATCTGCCTAGCCCCACACACCACCGCATGTCAAAAAACAAAATTGACATATATGTACATAATATACACAGCACAGAAAGTACACAAAGAGGAAAGAAAAGAAGGGGGGAAACATGTATCACATTATGACGAGGATGCCAGCTGCATCCCGTACATCCTGGCTAGCTCTCGTGACCCTGCCCGTTTGACAGCAATGGGCTGCGCACACTGAGCGTAATTGTCAGTTGTCAGTCAATGTTTCAACTACCTCGTTGCGTCAATGGAAAGGTCAAATTAAAAGCACGCTATACAGAATGTACCTCATCATTTGTCACTTGACTGCGTAAATTACTGGTCGATGTTCTGTTCTTGAGGCAGAGCATATATAAGAGAACCACACTCACAAAGGCTGACGAACACACAGTTACCGTGTCGCCTACTCCACACCTCGCCGTAACCGCTGGTTGAACTAAACTGTACGATGGTAACCGCACGACTGCTTGGCGTCCATTTGCAATCCATGGCCCCGTCGCGTTCGCGCGCGTGCGCACACATTTGCCCAATTTTCGCTGAATCTTTGCCAAACTTTCCTTCAAAATTTCGGCATGGGCCGAACTTTGCCTAATCTGAAGTTGGGCAGATTCGGTCCCTTACTAATTTTTATGGCGCAGACGTTTCACCACCTAGCAACGACGCTCACGCCGGATTGGCTGCTCGGCAACGCGCGGGAACTTAAATTTCGGATTCGGACGGCGCGTGTAGACTCGAAACGCGTTAACCCATCACCCCGCCTGCGTTCCCGCCGCTTCGCGGCGGCAGTATGTGGCTACTAATTGCAACACTATTAACCCACTTAGCCCCCTCCCCCCCCCCCCTCCCCCCTACACGCCGCTGGGCGCCGTCCAGCCGGCAACTTAAGCCCCGCTGTACTACATGACCCTCCGTAAATAGAGTCCCATATCATTTAGTTCAGCGATATTTTGTCGACAACATTCGTTTTTTTTTCCAGTGTTAATTGTAAAAAAGAAATGTCGTAAATATCGCCAAATGCCTCGACAAAACAAAATCTTCGACAAAAAAAAATAGTAACCCCACACCGTGAATCGAACCCAAGTCCGCTACGTATGAGGCAGATATCTTACCACCAACGTATACGCTACCGCTTCGGAAACTCGCGATGCAACCTTTGCCTATATTGACGGCGGCAGCGCCTTTCTCCACGAACCATCCACTCCGGCGTGAGCGCCGTTGCTGGGGTGTGTATCGCCTGCGCGTTAACAATACGCCCCCGAGGCGCGGGTAGGGAGGCGGTGCCGTTAGGCGCCGCCGGCCAGTGTTTGTCCTGCCCAGTGGCGGCTGTTTCAGGGGGGGGGGGGGGGGGCAAAACACATGCCCTGCCCCCCCCCCCACACTTTGAGAACTGGGGGGACAAGCGCCCCCCTTGCCCCCCCCCCCCCCCCCCGGTTTATACGCCCATGGCCACGTGCTCTTGCAGCATACTCTCTATCGTAATTTTCCCCTACTTGAGGTCAATTTTCCGTCGCTAAGTAGACAAGGCACGCGTAGTCTTCGCTTCTGAAGTGCCACCGCGGGACGTTAAGCAGAAATACGTTCCACCTCATGCGCGAGCTTTTTGCTTTTGAGACACTTCGTCGCACACGCAGCCAAAGCACGGTAGAAGGCGCACAATATCAGCATTCGAAAAATCGCTGATTCCTGCGACGATCGAGAAAGCATGCATACGCAGCTAAAATAGATCGAAACATGAACTAGCTCGTGCCCGTCTGCATGTGAAAATAACGAGCATTACGCTGCTCGAGGGAGTATTGAAAGCTATAGAGAGCCATAGGGGAGACCATAGGTAAAGCTATAGGCAGAGATAGAAGCGGCTATAGCTAAATGGGCCCCTTTTCTATAGCCGGCCATACAAAGGATTTTAAATAGCCGACATTGAATAGCCGACTATAGACCATTTTTGTATGGGAATGACCCGTGCTGTCTGGGATGCCGGTGTTAGGTGGGAGACGCCGCTTCGGAGTTCCAGGTCAAGAGTCAATCCGTACCTCCCCCAAAATGTATTACCATGAAAAGGCGTCTTTTTATATATATAAATGAGTAGAGATGGCTGAAAGAGAATTGCGTTGTTGCTTTAAGTTTCAAAGATTGAAAGTCATCTTCAACTCTGAGCTCCTTCTTCGTTCTTTTTCGTCTATGTAATAATATCTTCAAGAAACCTATCGGAGCAGAATTTTGGCTGTACAATAGTCGTGTGGCGAAAATGAGCAGCGGCAACCTCGGTGTCAAAAGGGATGCCGTAAACGGTCAGTACAGCCGGTTGTAGCAGGTAAATAAAAAAATCAGGCGACCTTAGATGCGACGGAGGACACCCCAGATAACAGGCAAGGGCTGGAGAGCAAAATTTATTTGTACAAATGCCGAGTTGCTCTCCTGCCCTCGCCCGCTTGCTTGCGTCTGTTTTGTTGCCCGCGTCGTCTGCCACCTGCTTTGTGGCGCCGTTGATGGTGCTTTCCGTTTTGCAACAGGTCTATTACGTTGGGCTAGTGCTTTGTCAGTGTTCGGCTGGGACTCTTGTTCTGACTGATGGAACGAGAGTTCCACCCGAACGCTGACTCAGCACTCGTGTCCAAAATGTACCCTGCGCTGAGTTTTGGTAGGTGAAGTGTGAAATTCATTACTACAGCTTCCTATCAGGGTCCATATCAAAACACCTAAAATCAAACGCCGAAATGTGAAAAGCCCGAACATTGAACCGCGGAAAAGTCAAAACCCCGAAAAATTAAAACTCCGAAAAGTCAAAATGTTGCGATCTCAAATCGCCGAAAGCAAACCTCCGAAAAGTGTGAATAGTTACATGTCTGACCGCCCATTTTTCGGCGATCAGACATGTATCAGCTTAGTTTGCGTGTTCTTGAGTGATTGGTGTAATCTGTATTCTTTCAAACGAAACTCAGTAATGAATTTTAATATAGTGAAACGCTTCGTTGCCATCACATAGTCGTGATTGTGTCATGCACAGCACATTGTAGTTCCACGAGGCTTTCAGCGCGTAGTGCATCAAAGCACTACGGGTCAAACAGAAGTAAATTTCTATTTTTGCTATCTCTAGTGCGTATCAGCTTGACAAGAGAGTTCTGATTGCCGGCAAAGATCGCAGTGCTGCACAGTGCATACGGGAGACTGCAAGAGCTCTGCGCGACATTATTTTCTTTGGCGGCGTACTAACGGAATGAATGACGCCGTGGTTGTCTTATGTTCCCAAAAGAAAAAAAAAACCTTCGCTGGAAATTTGATGGTTTTGTGTATGTGCTTCACAAAAAATGGGTAAATGGCATTACTGGAGGTGTAAAAAACAAAATGAGTTCTACGCCCGACTGATTACCAACCATGACACAAATGATATTCACAAAATTGTTACTGAAGCAATGCCTCATTGAAGTTACACCCGGATGTCTGCAGGGCTACGGTTCATCCTGTGCGAGAAGAGAGATATGAAGGCTCTTATGACATGTTCAAAGCGAGGCTCCCGTGTAAATTGTACACAAAGTCTCGGCTAGTGTAGCAGCGTCTTCGAGGTAGCACGTATCCAGGCACCGAAGCCTTGCGCCAGTTGGTGAGACCGACGAGATAAGCAGACTGTCCACGCGAACCATCACAGCATCTCAACATCGAATGTGAGTTCAGGACCTAGATGGACGGGACTACCTGCGTTGCTACTGCACATGAGGATATGAAGCTCGTCTACTAATTGTTCCGTTACGGACGACAACATTAGGCGACTTACCAGCGCTACAATGTGGTTGATGGATATCAAGATCACGTCGCCGCTCACTGAACAGATGCACACAATTCATGTTTGTTTGTTCACGGCGCGTGACTCCTCTTGTCTACTGCCTCGTGGCGAGACGAACCTAAGTGGCTCACGAGGTCCTCTTCAAAAAAGTGCTTAATTTTGCTGCACACCTATGACTTACATTAAATTCGAAGATTCCGAGCGCAGACTTTGAATTTGCAGCAATCAACGCAGCTCACACACTTCTACCGTCGTCGAAAGTGCATGGTTGCATGTTCCACCAATGCCTTTGGTTATGGAGTAGAGTACAGAAGTAAGGACTGTCAGCGCAATTCAAAGGTGATGTGGATAGTTTCGCTATCAAGGTAAAGCAGCTTGCCGCCCTTTCGGTCCTGCCATTTGAAGTGCGAGTGCGAGAGGTTCACACATGTTTCAAACCACTCTTCTCACAAAGACACAACAAAGCTGGGAAACGATAAATAGAAACTTTCACAAAGTAGACGTCCCGGCCTTTTTGGCGAGGAATGAAACGCAATGTATCAGTTTGAACTGCAATAAACAAGCAATTCCTATCTTATGTGACAGAACATATAATGTGTCTTCTGGCTTCTCAACTGAACCAGGAGGGTGGTATACGACGTCATATTTTGTCATTTTTAATCGGTTGTGCTGTACTGTTCGGACAATTTAATTTCTATTGTTTTTTTTTTCATATTTCTGCTATATAATTTTGCGCTTTTTTTAAATTTTACGATGTTTAGATTTTTGGCGTTTCGATAATTCGCCGTTTGATTTTCGGTATTTTGAATCTCTCCCTTCCTATCCTGAGCCACCTTCCTTTTTTCCTCTCGCTCTCCACAGTGCCAGGAGGAATATGCGCACAGAAAAATAAAGAGAGGCGTGCTGGACATCACGCGAGGCATCTTGTAGCTTTCACAAAAGGCCTATTGCACCTTTGAGTGAAAAATAGAAAACAGACAATGTAGCCACTCTAGCAGAAAAGCAGCGCCGGACATCATCCTTCTTGTCATTTTTGGCCTTCAACAAAATGAAAGCAAGGAACATGAAACAGCATCGCTCACTAATCTGGCGGCATAAGGCAACACGCAGCTATAGCCCAGGCCAGCCCGTCCTCAGCCTACATACGTTTACACGAATGTAGAGATATTCTACGCTCAAGATAATGTCATTGGGCGAGCGTTTCCATTGTTCCCTCTGGAGCTTTGTTCTTGAAAAGGTCGGTTGTCGTTCCTTCACAACAAAAATGACCGTTTTGTTTGTTCGTTGTTGTTCTAAGCATTTTTCACGTCGGGAAGACAGTGTAGTGGAGCAGAAGATTTCAACCAGATCGTGGAAGATTCCGTGGTGAGCGTTGTGGTTACTTGCCCAACAAAAATTCCATGTTAGTACAATCATAAATATATTATAGTAATAAGGTAAATTGAGCTAGACTCTAAACATAACAAGCGTTTTTATGTCCGCGCATTGATTTACATTAAATTACATAAAATTTGCTAAGCCACTATTGCCCGCAGGAGATGCGATATTCACTCATGTGTAGTATAGTGCAAAACGCGTGCAGAGGGGAACAACAGTTGGCGTTCAATAACCTATTGTGACAAAAAAAAAATGTGCATGAATACAAAATTAAACAAAAACGTGAACTCGTCACTGTAACTAATACAAAACGTGTACCTAAATCTTGCGACAGAAGGGAGAGTGACCCGAAAGAGGGCGCTACGCTCCCTTTTATATATGCGCTAGCCTTAACCTTCCGGATGAGACAACGTTTCGTAACACCAAAAAATAAACTGAGCCGCCAGAGTTTAAATAGCAAACCGCCTTTCAAACACCTGCGATGCTAACTCGGTCACGCACGCGTCAGTACCTGCGCCACTCAAATATCACAATAACGAATATTTGAGCACAGGTTTTAGACTGTCTTCACAGACTGGTAATGCAACCATGCTTAAAGGGATGCTGAACCGAAATATAGATTCCACAAAACACGCGGCAAAAGCGTGCAACGGGATGCTACAAACACCAAAACATCACTCATACAGCGATATCTCAAACGGATGACCGTATTTTTCAAGAAAAGGAGGCGCATTTGACAGGTTTGTTGACGTTATGTTTCTCCGAGAAGGAGAGGGAACGGCCTCGCGTCTTCTCCGCCTCGCCGCCTTGAGGGAACGAAGCGAAAAGAGGAGGGAACTAGATACCTTGACGTCGGCCTTGTTCAATCTCGACCTTTTTTTCTCAAAATACGACCGTCCATTCGAGATATCGCCTTACGATTAGTGTTGTAGGGATTGTAGCGTCCCGCCTACATCTCCTGCATTGTTTTTCTGAAATCCAAATTTCGGTTCACCATCCCTTTAACTTTCCGTATAATGCTGAAGACACTGTCGATGTGGTGATCCTTGCGCTGTTTGTTTGTTGTTCTTTTGGCTTAATTAGACTTGTACAGGTTACTAATTAAAAGTAGAAAATTACATTTAAAATTGCCCCAGGCTAAATATTAACTAGTTACTGTTTCAATCACTCTCCCATAAAAGTAAGTAACCGTTACTTCAAAAAGTAACCCCTCGCTTTCGCGGCGTTACTTTAAATTTACGTCCTAGGATAAACAAAAATAGAATGCGAACACGCAGTCCAAAACGGATGTAGCACGGGTCGGCCGCACTACAGCTCAGTGTTCTTTGACTAAATGTCAGGTGAAGCGAAGGCAACGCGCTGCGACGCGGCAACAACCAACGAGTCAAGTTGGGAATCTACTATTTAATATTGTTGCTAAATGTCTTCAAAAGCTGACGTCATATATATATATATATATATATATATATATATATATATATATATATATATATATATATATATATATATATATATATATATATATATATATAGGGAGAATGGTGGCATAGGAGCCAAGGGGCCGAAGTCGTATACATAACGAAGTGAAAAGTTCACGGTGAGAAACAACAAACAGCGGAAGTTTAATCGACAGTTTCGCCGAGAGACTCGGCTTTGTCAGGAGATGACTTACAAGTGAGGGCATATCACTGCGGCAAAAAAAGTTCAGAATTAAAAAAAAAGAAACTTGACAACGCAATTGAAAATAATGACCGCATCTCCACGTGCTGAATGATGTTGATTGGGGAGAAGCTCTGGTGGTGCTGATGATACTGATTTTAGTGTTCCATAGGTAGTGCTGATGGTGCTGTTTTTTTATTGCTCATAGGTAGTGCTCAGTTCCGGGTTGCGTTACGACTTCATTATTACTGCTTTATGGTCGGTGAAATGCAGAGCCAGCGGTTCTTCTGGCGGATCAGCTTGGATCCGCTAGAAGCCGTGGGAACACATCTCCACCGCTTAAGTCAACGGTTATATACGCAAGTCAACGTGGTTATATACGCATTTGAGCATTTGACCGCAGCGCCGTCTCGTCTATAAACGTTGAGCCAATGCATGCAAAGTTTAACACGATTATATACGGATTTGACCGAAACGCCCTCTCCTGTATAGACGTTGAGCGGCTACATGCAACGTTTCATCCATGACAGAAACCCCAGCTCTTCAGTTACTACCACATCTCAGAGCCCCCTACTCGTCCCGCAGTCGTGGCCGAGTGGTTAAGACGATGGACTAGAAATACATTGGGGTCTCCCCGCACAGGTTCGAATCCTGTCGACTGCGCGAACATTTTTTTTTTCTTTTTATGTGAGCACGGACGCCGGACGGACGGACGGACAAGGCTAACGAGCTTCGCCCCTAAAAAAAGTGTAGGCAACGTACGCGGTCCCACAGAGCTAACAACTTGACCTGAGCCCGCTCCTCCTTCGGGGCGGCGAAATACAAAGTTCGCTTGAACGCTTACAACAGTGGCTACAATAGGCCGTGAACGGGCGATGTCTTCTTGGCTGATGGCTCCCAACGAGCCAATGCATCCCCGCGACGGTCACCCGTGGGGCGCCGCGCGTGTCAAGGAAATCGAAAACGCCAAACATCGCAAAAACATGCTTGACCCCGGAGTTTGGGGGGGGGGGGGGGGTACGTTTGTGAGATGTGGTTAATGAAACGCGCGTACAAGAAAAGAGCACGGGAACAGCACGGTTCCATAGAAGATAACATCCACAATATAGGAGTCGTAATAAAATAATCACGTGGTCCAATTCCAGTCGAAACTACAGTATATGTAGTTTGTTTAGGGTCACTAAAATACAAGGCAATAGGTTCCTCGTCAAAATGCTCGTTTTACCGACACCGTGCTTTAGTTTTCTTGAAAAGCATCAACAGTAAAGAACATCAGCATTTTTATCTGGTCACAAAAAGCTGGCGCACGAAAAGGGTGACAGCAATGTGGGCACCCTGGAGCTTCCAGAGGAATAGGTGGACAACACAGAATTAAAATAAACATTCGTATTTTCAAATGATGAGATGTGTTCTCATATCTTTTGAGCAGCATGCCAGTTACTGTCACACCGATCTTAGTCGATTTCCGTGTCGAAGTTTATTTCTGCAGAAGACGGAGCCGTGCGCTTCTGTTGGGACGTTATACTAACTGTCGTAGTCACTAGAACCAAAAAGGGCATTGTTAACAATCTCGAGCTCTTGGAAGGCTTGCAATCGTTTGGTGTTCTCGTCTCCGTATCTTAGAAAGCAAAGAAAGACTGAAAGGACAGAAAGAACAGGTGCGCACCCATCCGCTAGACCAAAGAGCATGCACTTCGACATTTTTCTTTTTCTTGTCGTTAGAAGTAAACATCTTGACCTTGAGAGCTTGCCTTATATTGTTTGCACCGAGAGTCCGATTCTTTCTATAAGTGTGCTTCCTCCATCGATGTGGGCGAACAAGCTACATTTTGCAAACAACCAAAACACAAAAAGAAATAGGCAAAGTGTTAGGCGACGTGAAGAAAGGTTTTGTGCATTTGAAGACTTCTACTAGGAACTGCGTTTTGTAAGTGCAGGTGACTATATGATTCCAGTTAAGCTCATCTTACAAAAAAAAAAAAGAATTATCGATTTTTGTTGTACGAAAAGAAAAATGCATGCAAGATGGCCGTCCGGTGGCCGCACTCGCAGAGCTGGGATGCGCGATAAAGCAATTGTCATAGAGATCAGTGGTGTTAAGTGTACGGAGCTACGCCGTGGTGAGCTCGAAAACGTCTAGCACTCATCCCAGCGCGTAACTTGGAGGGCAGTTTCTCCACGAACCGTAGTATATTTAAACAAAATCTGAAGGATAGCTTTTTTTTTTTTTTTTACGATTTTAACTACCATTTTTTCTTAAGGCTAAATTTCCAAACCGTAAATAAACGTACTTTCCGTCTCATTGCCAAGTTGTTCAGTCCTTTCTACAGAGCAGAATCGCTCTCGGGTTGGAGACAATTGAATATCATAGACGGCAGTCACATTAGCCACTGTACGATAAGAGCTATGGTTCAGACCAGCGTTCCAACATGACTATCAGCAGGGCTGTGTTCCAAATCTTACTCAACTGGATTCGAGTTACTCCGGCGGATCGTGTCACGTGACAACACAAATTGAAAAGTGCTGGAAGGGGGTAGGTTTTGGAACGCCAAGGTACAAAACCCTTACCCTGGAGTAAGATCGAGTAAATTTTGAAACACGGTCCAGGTCGATCGAGTGAAACGTAATCTCTCAAACGATGTTAAACCGTATTAATGCAAAGCGGAATGTCAACGTGCAACACACCGCCCCCTCCGATCACGGCCCGACCAGCGGCATCAATGCCCGACAGTTTACGTCATCTCATCTGGTTTTTACACCACTGATACGCGAACACACGGCCACATCGGCGATAATTCCAGTCTTCCATTCACAACGCACAACACTGCCTTCGCGATGTTGCTGCTATGTTGCTGACACGCAGAAATACAGAATTACGTTGATTGACGTTAAGCACTCGGCATCGCCGAACAGAACCCAACTCACCACAGGAGGTACCCAGGCCCCCAAGCTGCAAAATTGGCCTGTCTGTGACGCAGTTTCCGCGGTTTTCATAACGTCGTCATCGTTGACACGTCGTTCTGCAATCCGGAGGCGGCCATCTTAGCCCAGTGTACGTATCCCTGCTGGCACTGCTCCGGAACTTCGATGTTTCTAGTGGCTTCGTTTCCTCGTGTGAAGCAATTAGTGGTAAAAAACATCGACGCAACCGAAATGTTCTGCACGTTTGGACTGAGAGACGGAATTACAGGCGGCCTTCGCTGGCGCTGAAGCTCATTGAACTCACCAATATTTATTAAACAACGAGCACGACTTGCTCGAAATACGAAACCGAAAGAAGATGAGGCGGTAGGGCGAAACCCTTATTCCGTCTGTCTGGAGAGGGGGAAAAACGTCTCGCTCCTCACTTCATCTCGTGTTGCCTTGTGGGCGCATCACTAGAAGGGAGGAAAACGCGCCGTTGCTACCTTTTTCCTCCTTTTTTTTTCTTAGACTGTAGGTACTAAATATTAAAAATAATATGGTTTTATTTTTACCAGGCACATCTTAGGTACCTTTTCTGGTCTTTTCACAAAGCAACTACGAGAACTTTTACTTAAACATAGACTTTGTCATATACCTTGTTACATTTATCTACATGAATGTAAGTCTTTTTATGGCATTTGTGAAGTATAATTAAGCTTGGTTTCGAAAAGCTGCGGCCGCAGAAGCTCTTAAATTTCGGGCCGTTCAATTGAATGGTTTTATATGACAAACGGATACTTCAGTTTAAAAATCCTTCCTCAACTTGATATAAAACCCTTTTTGAGTTCTAGAACCTTTATAATATGATCGAGCGTAGGCGATGGCTTTTCCCATATTGGCGAGTGAGTGCTGATGAAAGTGAAAGAGCAATCACAAGAGATTGCAAACTCTTGCGTATTTTTCCAGATTATGTTTTGCTATCAAGATTCCCAAGAACTGATTCATACGAATTACAGAAGTGCAAGTTGTTAGAAGCATAGATCTTATTTTGTTTTCTACTAGAAGGTCTAAATGCTGTTGTCAAAGATAAGCAGAAATAACCATAAGAAAGTTGGGCTACAATAAATTTGACTACTAATACGATGTTGAGATATCCTTGGCATTGCTCGGTGTCACTAGCGTGATTCTTCCTTATGAAATCAAATGTGAAACTCGACATGCGGCTTTGTACCTCCTATATTTTCTCTCTGGTCTCAGTCACGTAGGCAGAATCTTTCTTTATAAAGTCGTTATATTGTAGAACAAAGCACAAGAGGGTAAAATTCTGCAAGAATGCGGATGACGAAAAGCACTTTTAATTATATTTTAATAACATTTTGCCCCACAGACCCATTTGGAAGAGCCGGCACGTTGCTGAAGGAATCAGTCTTGCCTTCTTCATGTTAGTGGCATTTTATTCGACCACCCTTTGATTTACATATAACCTCCATGTACTATATTGCTGATCCTGTTGGTTTTACGCAGATAAACTACTATATAAATAATAACCTACATTCAGACGAGAACGATCGATTATGATTGTCACATTAATTTGTATTTGGTCACCATTTCCTTATTTTGACTTCTGGTCGATTGCTTCGCTGCACTTTAGGTAGTTTTATGTATTTCAGGTAAAAAAGGAGCATGTTTTGTTTAGTCTAAAGTAGACTGCTAAAGATTACTGATGAAGCTTCGTTCGAAAAGCTCGTGTTTTAATTTTGGCTCCAGATATCACGCGCATAAACAACTAAACTAAGAAACTTGCTTAAAATCGACATTCCATATTGTGTCTGGTGAGTGCTTTAGTGCCACTTGCGGGAATCGAGGAGTATAATGGCTTTACTGGTACTCAGAAAGTGTTATGAAACATTAAACAAATGTAACTGACTACGATATGAGCAGCATTTGCAAGGCAAGAGTTTTGAAATGTAATTAAAGAAAAACTTATTTACGGTGAAAATAGCTCTGTTTTATATGCGAATAACAAGCATATTTTGTAATCTTCAGAAAGCATGCGCAGGAGTACACCTTGGTCATCGAGTCATAGGTACATGCTTCCTCATGCTCGGCAGCTGATGGCATTCTGGAGATTCTACTTGATTTTGTTGTTAGCTGAACTCAGCGCTGCAAAATCATTATTAGGTGAGTAATATAGTCAGAGTATCATTTGAAGTCTTTTGCGTCGTATAATGTAGACTATTTCATGGCTGTCAGCGTCAAACGTGTTACGACTATAGATAATGAAACGAAAAAAATGTATATTAAAGCCATTTATATCTTACATCAGAGTAAATAATTAAAATTTCTTTTAAATTGTACCAGATGTTTCCCAAAGACAAGTTTGTGAAACGGAAGCCTGCAAAGAAAGAGGTGAGAATACTCAGATGCAACTGGCACTTCTCCACCTTCCTCCGTCTTCAAACTGTTTCTAGTTTCTTAATGCATAACCAACTCGCCAACATTTCAACAGTTCTACGACAATTTACTGGAGCAGCAGATAAAGTTGGCTGCCTTACACAAAGAAGTGATGTAGTCACCTACGTGAAGCGCTCGTAAAAGTACTTAGCGTTTGTGTGTGAAAAATTTTCTGCTTGATAGGATGCCCGTGATGTGTCAAAATCCGTCCTAATAGAAAGTAATTTAGAATAACATGCGCATTTTACGCTCACGTTAGCGTTAAATGTTGCGCTTGTGTTAAGGTACGCCACGCAAGACAGTTTTAGAATAGCCTTTCTCCGACGCGACGAAAACACCCAAGCATCTCGTGCTTGTACCGCCTTTAAGATGCAGTAACAATTTTTATTTCGCGCACCAAATGATGTAACGTGAGAAAAAAAAAGTGTTTTTGGTCCCGCCCAATACTTAAATATGTTCAAGTATGAGAATCCGACGCGATCGGTCGACAGGTCGTGTCCGCTTGCGTCGTTTCGGCAAGAGAGATCTCGTGCACCAACCTTCGCCACGTTCGAACACCGTACGTTTGCCGAAAAACGTTCGAGCTGCAAGTTGCCGGTGATCGTTGCCCACCTTGCTGGGTCTTACAAACCGTTCGTGACGTGCTTTTTTGTCCTGTTCTAAACTTTTTTTTTGTCATGTTCATGCTGCTTTTGCTTTAAGGCATCAGCGGCTGAGGTTAAACGTGTGGTACTAGGGCCCCCATACCTCCGGCAGCCTTGATGTAGAGGTAGAGTTGCCGTCACAGTTGGTGCACCGTTATGGGCATCGCGTTCTGTGCAAAAATCCACTCCTCGTAGCTAGAAGGCCACTGGTCTTGCGGTATTTCTTTAAGAGCACGGTCCGGGCTTCGGAGTTCATGGAACACTCCCATGCTAGGTGTTTTCTTGTTGATGGCACAGCGCCCTCCCGCTACATGTCCCCGTCCAGGTCGTGCCCATGACGTGCAACTCCCTTAGTTGTACAATGTCGTCCTGTATTGAAAATCGCAGTCGCGAGAATACGGCCGACGTCGCATTCACGGCGACCACCTAAGCGGACACCACCGCAATCCTGGGAGCTGTTAGTTTCTAACTCTGCTCGTCTAGGCTTTAGCCAACTTCTCGATTATCACGAATTCGTCTTGGTGGAGCGTAAATGCTCCTTGCATACACACGAACTTTCCAAAAAATAGCGTATGGTCAAATAGCGCCCGCAAAGTGCTAAACGCGGTTAGCGTTCGGCGCCTGCATGCGCAGTGTCGAACGACGCGAGTATCACGTCTTTGTAGACGTGAAATGTTCTCCTTCATTTAAGTTTTTATAATTTAGTAGTCCGGACCACATTCGCATGAGCGGAAACAAGAAGCTAGAACAGTTGGAACTACTTAATCTCGTATATGCTTTGAGGCAAGGATAAAAAGCCTCGACAACCACAACTCAAATCTCCGTTTTCTTTTTTGTATTTTTTTTCTGCCGATAAAGTATTTCAGAAAAACTAAGGTAGCCATCTAACTTGAATGTTACACATTGGAACCAAGTCTCAGTGCAGGAAACACATAGAACTTATAGCTGAAGAAGGTTAGGCTAGCATGGGTCTAAGTACTCGTTGTGACCTTTTACTTCGTGACAAAATTTCGCATTTGAAACACATGCATGCATTCCTTGATTTTGGTAACAAACTGAAACAAAACAGAAATGAAACGCATGTTGCACAATTCATTGATAATTTAAGGGCAGTAAGGCGGGTGTTGTTTAAATAAAATTTCAATAAAATGCGGACAGGGGTATAAATAATGAAGTTATTTATTGTTTGACTAGACTTTCGCATATAGAGCTACCGCAGGCCCGCTCCCAGTGCGTATCTTCAATTTGTAGGGCTTCACTCTAGCCGACTATGTTTTTGCACTATAGCCTGTCGCAAGTTTAGAATAGCAGGACAAGCCACTCCCTGGAATGCTTTCTGATCGCCATCATTTGTGGCTTCTTCCTCTTCAGCGTTCGATCTGCTAAAGTGGAAAGGGGGGGGGGGCTTTCTAGAATGAGCTTTTAGCCTGCTACTTTCAACCTGCAAGATAATAGTGTGTTACATTGTGGTCACTTAAATTGTAATGCAAGTGTGTCATTTCTGAAAAAAAAAAAAACGATCAAACGAAGACACTATTAAATGATGTGAAGCCGTAATTACGAGTAGTGATCCTCTTAGTATCCTACGGTGCATCTGTCCATGCTCTTTTTTCGGTGCCAAAAAGCAGAAAGCTCCGAATTACAAATATTTTCGGATTCGCCTATTGGCAGAAGAAGTTCGCAAGATATAGAATGACTGCTAGATACACAAATTTTTGCAAAATGAATACCAGGCCAAAGTTCTTAGTAATATGTACTGAATCAAACTAGATAAATGATGAAACGACGTAACTTTGCACGGCTTCAATTATATTTACCTAACGAATCTTTCTGAACTACACAAGCCAGTAATGTTCTCAAATTGAATGTTTCAAATATTTTTAAAAATGTGCGATCTCTATTATTACTGTTTCAGAAATCAACTATTAAAAAACTACTCCACCCCTTCACCCTCATCTAAGTCGGATACTTTCGCGTACTATAAGCTTGGCATCAGACTTTTTTTAAACAAAATGCTCTAAGGATGTACGATTGATGCTTGCGATGTAATTTCAATGACAGGTAATTATTTTTTTTTAAATTAAAACTGACAGTCGACTACATGGTGCCCCTGACGCAGTCGACTACATGGTGCCCCTGACGCAGTGCTAAGGAAGTTACTCTTGCTTAAAAGCACAAAAAGACGCAGAAAAAGGGGAAGGCACACGCGGTCTCTAACTAGTATAAGCTGTATTCGTATGTTCTGTATGGGACTCCTTTTTTGCTAGTCGCGTCTCGAAGATTTGATTCTGATTACCCACAGGAAACTTGACTAAAATTTGTTGACGAGGACAGAAGACACGTGGATAAGCGTTCTTTTATTTTAACGTATTTACTTAATTAATTTGGTTGTCGCCGTGTATAAATTCATTTCTAATCAGCCGTTGAACCTAGGTGATTCTCGTTTATACCGTACGTTTCTTACTTGAATAACTTGAAACGTGTAACTGGGCACTTTTTTCTTTTATTTATACATAAGTCAATAAATATGTTAATATCGTAAAATAGTAATGTTGTCTATCACATATAAGTGTAAGCTTTTAATAAAAATATTCCCTTGCGTTAATATTTTTTTTTTGTTTAACAAGTTTAATTACTATACGAATTACACTCTAACAAAAAAAAAGAGCTTTCCTTGTATAGATTAAAAATAACACATACCGGCAGTCATATAGGTGTTCCTTACGCTGTTTGCTTATGCCTTCTAAATTTCGTTTAGGTAATAAATAATATCAAAATTGCGTGGTCCCTTGCTCTTTCTGTTACACATAATGAGCAAGTACCCCTGAGGAGACCGCGCTATCATAACAAGCCTACACTTTGATCTTGTTGCCTGTGCTAAAGGGGTACTTAGGCATTCTCTTCATAGTCATTGATTTGCCTGAAATTTCGCTAAACATATCAACAAACTTCGGCAGAAATAGTAACCCGAATATTGGGCCAAAATAATTTTGGTTTCGCGAAGTTATCCATATCAAAATTTTGGCCCTGACCGTGTTTTTCAAAGCAAAAATCTCGACTGGCAACAATGAAAAAGCTGAAGGCAGGAGCTCACTATATGGACTGTAGGCTTTGTTCCCATCTGATTACAAGCAGTTTCATGGTTTCAAGTGAATGGTTTGGGAGCTCGCTCTAGCACCGCGCAGCAGCAGGAAACAAATGCTCGGCATAGTCCATATTTACGCTGCCCTCTCGACCTGCAAGCCTGCCTTCCCCTGACGTCACGACATTGAAAAGTGCGTGTATTTTTTAATGTTCGTTTTCACATCATTTTTACAGGCCGATTTCGCAATAACTATTCTGAATTTCGCGATACTAAAGGCAGGCGATTCCGACAATACAGCTATACTCTTTTTCACCTCAAGTTGTGCACCGGAGGCTCCACCTCTACAGGCCGCGCATTGGCCAGTCACCGTCGCACCATCACGGAGCGTTCCTCCGCCATTTTTGAAACTAATATAAACAAAAAAATGTCTACAAAGAAAAAGTTCTATACGCGAGCGTCGTAATCGTGATAATCTAATCATCTTAAATAGGGTTTATAATGTAGCACGTTTTGAGCTATAATTTTTTATATGTCCATATTTATTGGTGCGATTCTTTTTAAAATACGAATCGCACGCAGTTGCTGCGTAGGTGACTGAGGCCGTAGTGACTGCGGTCGTTTGTTCACGGAAGAGCGAGTCGTTCACAAATGGAATTGCTTTGTTAATAAATGCAGCACTCCCGACTTGGCTAACATCTTTTCTCAAATAAAACAATTGTACCGCCAAACTGTCCACTTAAACGGCGCAAGACTTGTAGCCTGAGTGTCTATTTCTCTACTTCTTTTACGCTACGTGATAGGAGTGTTGAATTTACGAACGCGTCCGGTTAACTCGGTGACGTCATGTTGTTGTTGTATTCGGGGAATCGAATGCTCGACGTGCTCGGCTCGATTGCGTTCTTCTTCTTCTGCGTGTTCGGACTTTTTTACCACTTTATCGTTCTGTTTTGTTATTCTGCGTATTGTCTTTGTGGATATCGTTGAGGTAGTTTCCATGGCTCCATCTCCACCACCGTCGATACGTAAGCCAGCCGCCACGACACCTATAAGTTTGTAGAAGAAGAATCGGCAAGGACGCAAGCTCTCGAGCGATTGCAAGCAGATTGTTCTTTCCGTGTACGCCAAGCTGCGAGAACAATACCCGGACAGGTTGAGGAACGACTTGTACCAGCTGACGTCTGAGTATACTGGCGTCGGAGCACGGACAGTTGTTGCCATAAAGAAGGAAGCCATCACGAAGTCCGGGCTCCTTCGAACTCCAACTGGTAAGCGCCCAAAGTCGGTTGGCACCCGTCGTCGCCTGGTCCAGTACGACTGTTTTGTGCTGTCTGCGTTGCGGTCCTGCGTGCACGGCTTCTTTCGAAGGAACGAAACCCCGACCGTCACGAAGATACGCGAAGCCTTCATTGAAGCGCTGAAGGATGATGAGGTCGCCGTGGAACCGAGTCCATCGACTGTGTACCGTCTTTTGCATGACATTGGGTTCGAGCTGCAGAAGAGGAATCGCGATTCTCTTCTCATTGAGAAGGACGACATCCTTGTGTGGCGTGCGAAGTACCTCCGCTCGATCCTGAAGTTTCGGGCAGAGGGTAAGACGATCTATTATCTCGACGAAACGTGGGCCAACGCCGGACACACCGTCAACAAGATCTGGGTCGACACGACGGTGCGGTGCGTTCTGCCAGAGACGCAGGAAATCGCGGCCTCAGCACCGGTCTCAAAAATCCATCTGACAAGGGCAGCAGACTGATTGTGACTCACGTTGGGGGTGACGAAGGCTTTGTGGAAGGATGCCTCGACATTTTTCATGGAGTGAAGTCAGGCGATTACCAGGACGAGATGGATGGCAACAGATTTGAACGTTGGTTTGACTTGTTCCCGACCAAGGTAGAGCCAGGAAGCGTTATTGTAATGAATAACGCTTCCTACCACTCAAGACGCGTGGAGTGTGTCCCCACGAATTCTTCAACCAAGAGTGTCATCCAAGAATGGCTAAGCTCAAAGGGAATTGACGGGGACAAAGATATGCTCAAGGTGGAACTAGTTTCCCTAATCTCCCAAGTGCGACACAAGTTCCTCAGCTACCGAGTGGACACACGTGCTGAAACTGTTGGGTGCACGGTTCTTAGGCTGCCCCCTTATCATTGTGAGCTGAATCCTATTGAGCTTATCTGGGGGCAAGTGAAGAATGAGGTTGCACGAAGCAACTCGTCTTTCAAACTAAAAGATGTGAAGGTTCTTCTCGAGCAGGCAATCAAGAATGTCACGAAAGACAACTGGACCGCTGCTGTACAGCATGTTAAGAAGATGGAAAGGCAGTTCTGGGAGAATGACAGCCTGTCAGAGAGAGAGATTGCACCAATCATCATCGAAATCAATGCCGGAGATGACAGCGACGTCTCCCATGAAGACAAAAGCTGCGATGAAGTTGTCTCTGGATCAGGCCAGCCACACATTCCAGGTGTGGAGCCACTTGATATGTAAGCAGTGTGGTAAAGTGTTTCTTCCATGGTGCTCTCCGGGAACTGCTGGAGGTCCACGTGAAGCCTTCTCTGCGTACAAGGCGGCCTGCCTGTGTGGGCTGACTCCCGACATCTGGTATGCAACCCTGCCTCTCCGAGAACGGCTGCAGCAACACGACGAGGCGGCTTCGGAAGCCTACGTGAAGCCTTCCCTGCGTACAAGGCGGCCTGCATGTGTGGGCTGACTCCCGACATCTGGTATGCAACCCTGCCTCTCCGAGAACGGCTGCAGCAACACGACGAGGCGGCTTCGGAAGCCTACGTGAAGCCTTCCCTGCGTACAAGGTGGCCTGCCTGTGTGGGCTGACTCCCGACATCTGGTATGCAACCCTTTCTCTCCGAGAACGGCTGCAGCAACACGACGAGGCAGCTTCGGAAGCCTACGTGAAGCCTTCACTGAAAACATGGCGGCCTGCCTGTGTGAGCTGACTCCCGACATCTGGTATGCAACCCAGCCTCTCCGAGAACGGCTGCAGCAACACGACGAGGCGGTTTCGTTATGTTGCACAGAAGTATTAAACACAGAGCCATGTTCAAGACGTCGTTCCATTCCCGTCTCGTCTCCCAGACTCGTATTGCAGGTTTTAGCATGTCTTCAGCTTACACCGGCTGGTCTGCACTCATCTGCTGGTTCCTCTTAGATTCAATAGATTCAATCTTTATTTAGGCGACAACTTACAAACAGTCTTTGCCCTAGAGCCAACAAAAAAAGGCAAACATAATTGCCTCACGAGGTGCCACCCCCCCTCCCCTCCCCATCACAAACATCATACACACTTGTCGTACACAATATAAAAGCATAAAAAAGTTACAGCAAAGATTACGGAATACACTTGCACAGCAGAATTCAATTTTAGGGCACTCCTGGCCCCAAAGATGCCAGAAATGCAGTTCGTTGAATGCATAGTACACAGGAAGTGCCCGAGGTCTATTTGAACAGTGCAGGTCTATAGAATTTGCTTGTGATAGCCAGTTTTTGGCTCATGGGCTTACATCTCATTGTAAACCTACCACACAGGACGAACACGAAAGGGCCTTTTAGTGTTTGTCCTGTGTTCATCCTAGGGATGTACAAAATACGAACCTCGGGAAGCTTATCTGTGTCACAAAGATGCAGGGCTGTGGCACTGCAAACAAAAGCGGCCACAAGTACTTACATTCGCTATACACAAACACGTGCTGGTGCTGTCCTGGAAATAATTTATAGTGAATCAAGGTATTAGACCTGCAATGAAGGGACATCGTTCCGTACTAGAATAAGTGGATGTGGGGCGGTCAGTTATAGTGCCCATATGTAGTACAGCTGCATCTGTTTTCTCGGGTAAGAGAACTGGGAACAAAAAATGCGAGCATTGTAACAGGAAACTGTGTTTTGGGCAGTATAGTACAATACCAAAATTGTTCGTTTTAGGGGCTTTTACCATGGGGGGGGGGGAAGAAAAATAAAGAATAACCAATGCTGTATATTTCCACCATTTGATGATACAATTCTTCGACTTAGAATGCTACATGTCAGTCATCAGAGCAAAAAAGCAGGGGCTAGAAGAGCTGTGGACAGTGGCCTGCAATGAACACAGAACATGAACCAGACCTACTATGAATGTGATATGCTCTTTGTTACAAACAATAAACCTTGTAGATATACTTGCAGTTTTCTTGGTGACAACCTATTTGTGTAACTGCTCATATTAGACCACAATTCTTACCACTCCAGATTCGCGGCTTTGATGCAGTCGACGTCAGCTGCAGAAAACACGTTTAACACTATTTTGAGAATCTGCTTGTTACAGCAATCTGGCACTTTACCAGTCATTTTCAAATGCTGTCGGACATCTCGCATGCCAATCGGTGCAGCAGGGAGCCGTTCGCGGAAGTGGTATTTGACGCTGGAGAGACTGAAATCGCATGCTACCAGTTCAAGAAGCAAATAATATAAACTTTTTCAACAAAACCGCGGCCGTAACGTAAGGGCATGTCACATACCAGGCAACATAAACAGCGCGAATGTTGTGCGGCAGCGAAGTTCCAAACGCGGTCCGCATGCGCACCTAGCCCGATTGAAAGCGATGGTGACGAAGCGCGACGATAGCTGCAAATCATGTTTTCTATGCATTACATTTTTTTGCAGCTGTAGAGATGCCGGCCAGTGCAGTTCGATAGCACAGACGTCCGTTTCTCCGCGAGCGACCGCTACGAATACGCAAGCCACAATCCTGCTTGCAACCCGCTGGCTGAATCAACTGTCAACATGCACTCTGACTCCTCCCAGTGCATAGAGATCATATACTAACTCTAGAGGAAAAGGTCCGCCATTTTCCCATGCATTCTGGCTGCCGCAAGCGGCGGAGCATGCAGGCAGACCCTCGGGGTCCCACACATTGTTACCATGGCAACCGAAGCCCCGCTGTCCTCGATCGCACCTTCGGAAAGGGAGTCCCATACCATTTGTTCTGCGAAGTTTCGTCGACAGCATTCGATTTCACGAACTTCAACAATCCACGAACTTACCGGTGGAAAGGTATTCGCGTTCCTTTCGAAGCTTTCTTTTTGCATAGCGCGCAGATGTTCGGCCTCCCGTCAACACTAAACTAAACCAGATAATCGGCTCCGCGGGTGGCCGCGCCCCAGGAATACGAAACCGCGCAACCACAAAATTTCCGAGATTTCGACAGAAGGGAAGTTAATGCAGCGTAATGAGTATATTGCCTTTTGTAAGCGTTAGAATAGCTCAGAATTTAGTTTACAACGTTAAATTATCACTGTTTATTTTGCTGAGAGTTTTCAGTCTTCGCGATTACCATTGCGACTGTCGTCCTTCAGCTGGCAACATTGGTTTCTTTCTCTCGTGTTCTGTCGCTTTCTTTCGCGATCTTTCACTCGGGACCCAGGATGTCGGCGCACGGGATTTGACACTCCTCCTCACCCACCTTTACCCCCCTGTCCCAGTGGGAGTGCCGGGTGAGGACACCCGGCACTCTGGTTGGTTGGCGCACTGATACAATTCTCTTTGAGGAGAATTCGCCGGTGCACAAGTTTAGGTGAAAAAGAGTATAGTTGGGGTAACTAAAAAAATCGACGGAGTACCCCGTTAAGGTCAGAGAGCATCACAACGTTCACCTCATGCTAACGCTGCGGTTGTTGTAACTAGTAAAGCCGTGGCTCAATATACGTGAAATATTGTTATAGATTAACTATAATGATTGTGAAGACAGACGGCAAGAAATTAGGTGCTAGACAAAAGCATCGAATGATTGCTTAGGAAATAAGACAAGAAATCCGGCGAAAATCTACCTTAACGTGAATATGTCATTGCCAAACCACGAAAAGAGGAGCAGAATCAAGAGCTGTAGCAACACAATGGCGTTGGGTCACTTTAATTTAAGAAAACAACACATTTTCTACAAATTACGTACTTTTCGATTATAATTTATTTTATACCATGAGCATTGAGAACTGTAGCGCGTGTTCGTCATTGAAAAAAGAAGCTAAAGAGCTACTCCCACAGGCATGTGTAAGTTCGCAGGTTAGAGATAGAGAATTCAACTTCCTAACCATTGCTGACGAAGATTAATATTTGGGGATGGAGTGCACAATAAATATGTTTATTATTCTAATCCGGGGGCCTTGGTCTTTATACTGTAAAATGTCGCGCATGAGGGGAGTGAAATAATTGCTAATCGAGTGGGCTCTTTTATATATATTTAATTACAATGTTGCCAGCCTCCTATATCGCAGCCAGGGGAAGACTGGGTACGTTTTATGCTTTATAAAGTACAGTCGAAAGGAAGGTGGAAAAAAGGTTTCTTTCAAAATATCTAACACGAAACGGTCTAGTTTTAAAATGGGACGTATAAGTCAAAAGCAAAAGTCAATATATTGTCACGAATGACAATTAATGAGGCGATGACAACTGAAGAAACTAAACGTTTAATGGGGCGAACTTGTGCCTAAAAATAAAAAAGGGAACAGAAGAAAGCAGAGCGTCGCGGGCGTCGAAGTCGGCGTGACAGCAGAGTCGAACGCTGGGGCGAAAACTGACTCGCTACGCGAAGCCTCTTATGTACACGCGTGAGCTTCTGGAATAATCGGCGCAGAGAGTTCGACGCGTAGAACATTCGCACCTCGAACAAGCACCAGGATTCTCGAATTTGCCAGAACACTAAAATGCAGGGATAAACGAAACACACGTCGCTCCCAGGAATCGAACCCTGGCTTTTCGCGCGGGAGGCAGGAACGATAACCGTTAGGCCACGCGCGCGCTGCCTGCTTGGCCAGCTGCGCGCGCGGCAATATTATACAAAGTGTTTCGTGAATGTAGTGACAAAAGGTGAAAACTGGTGGATTTTGTTTAACTGCGAACTATTCCATTCATATTATATATGAATGGAATATATATATATATATATATATATATATATATATATATATATATATATATATATATATATATATATCGTGATATCTTGTTATGTCTTATTATCGTATGCGATATCTTATTATATCTTATTATCGTATCGTGTAATATCTCATTATACAATATATATATATATATATTTATATATATATATATATATACGAGGGGTGGTCAAAAAGTTCCGGGACTGATTTGATTGCGTAGAACGTGAGGGCAGTACAGTGATGCGCACTCAGCAGTCGAAGGAAGGGACCTTCGCGTCTCATTATACCAAAGGGCGTTGCTCTGTGGAACTTTGGAGCGGCGCTACACTAGTTTGTTTGACCACATGCACGAGCATGATGGCGATCTTTCCATACACTGCAAACCAAGGCAAGAACGAACATCAATTATGCGTCAAACTCGACAAATATAAATAGAGACCTGTGAAATGATTTAGAAGGCTTATCTCAAAAAGCAGTGAAGGGTGCGAGGTGTTTTAAGTGGCACTTGCGCTTCAGGAACGTCAGAACATCGCTGGAAGATGGAAGACCGGTGGGGCGACTTTATCCGCCCTCTGCTTGACTTCAGTGAGGTTCTGCCATTCTTGAGGCGCGAGTGCACTCAGAACACTTCGCACACCTCACTGCTTTTTGACATAAGCCTTCTAAATCATTTCAGAGGTCTCTGTTTTAGATTTGCCGAGTTTGACGTAAAATTGATGTTCGTTTTCTATTTGGTTTGTAGTCTATGGAAAGATCGCCATCATGCTCGTGCATGTGGTCTAACAAACTAGTGTAGCGCAGCTCCAAATGTTCACAGAGCGACGCCCTTTTGTATAATGAGACGCGAAGGTCCCTTCCTTGGACTGCTGGGCGCGCATCACTGTACTGCCTTTACTTTCTGCGCAACAAAATTAGTCCCGGAACTTTTTTATCACCCCTCGAATATACAGGGTGTTTTTTTTTTTTTTTAAGCTTAACAGATTTGTTTACAAAAAGTCGTAAAAGTTACACTTATGCCGCTTGTGGAGGTGAGCTAAACGGCCAGGGGGACATATTATAGGAGGCTAATCGTAATGATCAGTCGGCTAGTTAATTAAAATTCGTTAATTAACTTTTTAATTAATGAAAATAGCCATATGGTTCCAATTATAAACTTACTCATCGTCATCGAAAACCCCTAAATCAGTCAATTTCAGAAAGACTTTGAGCGCGTGAGAAGCGTAGTAGTGAACTGAAGTTACCGCTCGTGGAGCAGGTACAAAGCTAGAGGTTGCGATAAGGCGCCCGCGCGATTTTTCCGTCTCTTATCTGGCCCCAGCCTTGTACCTGCTCCACGAGTGGTAACTTTAGTGCACTACTACGCTTCTCACGCGCTCAAAGTCTTTCTGAAAATGACTTATTTTGGGGTTTTCGATGACGCTGAGCAAGTTTCTAATTGAAACCATATGTCTATTTTTATTAATTAAAAAGTTAATTAACGAATTTTAATTAATTAGCCGACTGATCATTACGATTAGCCTCCTATAATATGTCCCCCTGGCCGTATAACTCACCTCCACAAGCGGCATAAGTGTAACTTTCACGGCTTTTTTTAAACAAATCTGTTAAGCTTAAAAAAAAAAAAAAACACCCTATATATCTCGGACCCGGCGGCACCGCGCCCCGGCGGCACCGCGCCCCGTGGAGAGATAGTGCATCCAACCTCTGCTGCGCTGTCATCGAGCGACGCAGCAGAGGCTGGTTGCACTATCTCTCTACGGGGCGCGGTGCCGCCGAGGCCGAGATGCGCTCCGATAGCAAACCGAAACTTAAAAACGCGTCAAATTTGTACGGTTTTTCAGGAAGCCGTACAATGCTTCGCGTGCTTTCTATCGTTCTGCAATTTGTTCATTTAGTGTTTTTCGACGATTCTGAGCAATCTTCTAATTAAAACCCTGCCCTTAAACGCAATATTAAAAACGTTAATTACGCAAAAATAATTAACAACCTAATTATCCCGGACTTTAATAATTTTCCTAAATAGGCCTTTGGCCCAGGACCAGAACGACACAAGCCTTTTTTTGTTGGGACGCGTAGTTTTCGCAATATCGAGTTCGTCCACCTTTCGTGAAACACCCTGAATATATATGTATACCGGGTGTTTTTGCGAAGACTTTCAAAAATCCTGAAAATTAGGGCGTTTGAAAAAAAAAGAAAAAAGAAACTGTCTTCGGGAACAAACTACCAGCCATGGCGAACGTCAGGAATTGCTAAAAACATACTAACTAGACAGCTAATTAATTAAAAATTGTGAATGAACGTTTTAATTAGTGGAAATGGACATATGGTTACAATTAGAAAGTTGCTGAGCGTTATCGAAAACCACTAAATCAGTCATTTTCAGAAAGACTTTGAGCGCCTGAGAAGAGTAGTAGCGCACTAAAGTTACCACTCGTGGAGCAGGTACAAGGCTAGCGGTTGCGGTAAGGCGCCCGGGCGATTTTTCCACCTCTTATCTAGCCCCAGCCTTGTACCTGCTCCACGAGTGGTAACTTTAGTGCGCTACTACTCTACTCACGCGCTCAAAGTCTTTCTGAAAATGACTGATCTAGGTGTTTTCGATAACGCTCAGAAACTTTCTAACTGGAACCATATGTCTATTTTAACTAATTATAAAGTTAATTAACACATTTTTATTAATTAGCTGGTTAATTAGTATGTTTTTGGCAATTCCTGACGTCCATCGTGGCTGGTAGTTTGTTCCCGAAGACAGTTCTATTTTTTTTCAAACGCCCTAATTTTTAGGATTTTTGGAGGTTCACAAAAACACCCTGTATATATACAGTATAAACTGTACATATATATATCTTATTGTAAAGGCACAAAGTGATGTTCTGCTTTTAAATAATTAGGCTTTTATCATGCTTGCTTTCCGCGCGTCTGTCGGTCGAACATTGCCCCTGACTAAATAATCAAATTGAGGCCGTGATGTTTGAATGTTTACACAAGTGGAAGGTGAAACCCCGCCTGTCGTACCATTGAGTGCAATTCATTCTGCCCTTTTCTAAAACAATATTTTTATAGAATTTATTTTGTTTGTTTTTTTATCTGAGTTAACATATTATACTACTTGCGTTACTACTGATTTGTTTACTGTTAATTTCGCTTTGTAAACTGATATTTCCATCATAAAAAGTGTTTGTTGAGCTCAAGCGTATTTGTGGTTTATGTCACGATTGGACGTGGGGTTGGATGTAGTGACAACCAGAGGCGTTGGAACTGTTCGGGAGAATGTGAAAGGGAAGGGTGGTGACGGTGGAGGTGTGGGGAGGCGAGCGATATTTTTCTCTTTCTCCTCTGTACTGTTTACATTTTTGTTCTCAAATGAAGTGATTATTTGCCCCCCCCCCCCCCCCCTATGGCCTTCGAAGTCACTGACAGTTCTCAAGGAAATATTAAAGCGCATGGGCGTACCAACCGGGGGGGCAAGGGGGGCACTTGCCCCCCCAGCTCTCAGAGTGGGGGGGCAAGGTATGTGTTTTGCCCCCCCCCCCCCCGAAACAGCCGCCACTCGGCAGGGTAAACACTGGCCGGTGGCGCCCAAAGGATACCAAGGGCACCGCACCCCGGCCCTGGCGGGGGGGGGGGGGGGGGGGGTGGCGTCTGGTTTGCCCCCCCCCCCCCACTCAAAAACAAGTTGGTACGCCGCTGTTAAAGGGATTGTCCGGTCGAAACCGGAAGTACTTTAGTTTTTGCGCTCGTTACGTCGAGGGAGCCATCATATAGACAAACGTCATTTTTATTTCGATATATAATCTCCCCTTATTAATTAAACCCTGTCATGAGCGTATGTACGAAACTGCACTCCGAATTTTGCCAGTGTCAATGGCTGACATCCGTAACTGCTGTGTGACGTCACAAAACGCAAAAATTTGTCGGATGGTCGGGGTAACAAGCGTTTTTCGATGGGTGTCTTGTATTTTGTTTCGAAATATATAGTCTCGTAGGCTGTACCCTACTGAAATACGTTCCTTTTAATGCAGTTTTCAAGCGTGTGAAACAAAAATCTCAACTTTTAGCAGTATATTACTCGAAAACAGCCATAAGCTTCGAGCAAACGTACGCCGTTTCGCGCAAACACAACTACGACGGCCACCAATCGAACTAGGAGCGCTTGCAAACCAAAGGATGCAGATTTTTCCCCTGAAGCAACACTTAGGTATACGACGCGGCATCTGGGTACACATATCGGCGGAACCACTGGATCGGTGATGAGGCTGTGGGTCGTTCCCTTGGAGGCGATGTCCGCGGGTCTAAGGCAAACGACGAATCGTTCAAATGCATGTCGTCACTTGACTTGGACGAACTTGGTGAATCGTAGCCACGCTAGCTCATTTCCACACGCGGGTCAAACAGAATCTGGCTGCACGCGTGCTAAATACAACGTTTGGCATCGTTTCCAGATGGCCTTGCTGTTGGTTTCGGTTTCGCTGCATAATCAAACCCATTGATCCGATTTGGGCGACGGGTATTGTGTTGTATTCTATTGTATTTTATTGCACTTATATTACACAGTGCTGCTCGGTGTGCAGGTATTCAGGGAAAGGCAGGCGCCAATTCAGGTTTTGTGCCTCTGACACCGACCGGGCGGCGCTATAGGTTGAATAGGGAAAGAGAAAATAAGGGGACGTAGTTGAATATCGTTGGCACAGCATCACACCTCAGCTTACGAGCGTTCTGTCCGCTCAGCTCGTAGCTCTCTTCTGTGAGTTGATTGTTGCATAACCGGGATCTCGATCTTGACGGGAACCCAGTCCCTACACACGGCGACGATCAATTTTGCTCGTCACTGCACGCCTCGTGGAAAAGTGAGGAACGTCACGTCTTGGCTCGCATGTGCTGCCCGGTGATTGTGGCACCCAACCGCGCAACAAAAATCTCTCCCATTCACGAAACAAGTCGAGCGCAACAACAAAAGCGAAGCAAGCTGCGGCGTTCACTCGCAGGCAAACGACGAAGCAGAAATGTTCGCTTTGCGTTGTGTGACGTCAGAGCTTCAATGTTGCCAACGAAAACAGTGTTTACGCTAGGATGCGATTGGACTAGTATAAATTCAATTACTCATGCAGAGGGGCACATAAAATTCAGATATTGCACGTACGATGCGTCTCGAGGCAATAGCAATGATATTCAATTGTTTTCTCGAATACAAAATTCGACCGGACAACCCCTTTAAGAATTGAATACGTAAAGAGTAAATTATGTTCTCAGTTTGTTATCTTTTGATTATCTTAACTGACTTCCTCGTGCAGTGTTTCTCTCGTTAGTGACGTTATTGTGAAGCATAATACTTATTGTTCTGCGATTAGATCAGGGTGCAGACCAAGTGCACCTCATAAAGGAATTTTGAGTTATTTTTATTGCCGCATTTTATATTTTTGGTACAAGCCTATTGTTGAATTTTTTATGCAGCTAAAATGATCTTGGACAGCATGAACCAGACCGAGGATCCTTGTACTGACTTCTATGAATACGCCTGTGGAAACTGGAAAAAAATACACACAATACCTGACGACCAGACTAAATTCGGGAATTTTCATATTCTTGAAGATAAAGTTGAGCTGGACGTAAAAAGTATGTTTTCATTACAGCTGTCAACAGAAAACATTTTTCTCGTCTTGAAAAATTAGCTGTCAACAGAAAACATTTTTCTCGTCTTGAAAAATTAACTGTGCCTTTTGATTAGCGGCATGAAAAAGTGAAATGTTCTGCCTAAACGTAGCTGCGGCCGGTGCAGATTTTAAGGGCGCTAAGCTCTTCATATTGTACTTTATTCTCATCTTGTGTCTCGAACGAATACTAGGCAACGTAGTTAACAGGGCACAGAGAGTTTTTAGATTCTGTTTCATGGCGCAAGCACGTTCCACACGCTTTAAGAATCATAGGAAACTCAGAGTTGCAAACATGAGTTGCCTTTTCTTTTTCTTAAAAACGCGACTCAACATCTCGGCCCGTCTCTTCTTTCGGGATTGATATAAGAACAAAGGGCATGTCGTGACGTTTGGTCGGGTTAAAAAAGGTGGCAAATGAGTGTAGTTTTCTGTTTTCTTCGATGCTCACGGGGTAAGTTGGTTGACTTTGTCGCATGAAAAGACAATCGCCAAATACACTTTAGTTACCCTTAAGGGCAAGCCAACGATCTATGGGCTTCATATCATTTATAATTATGTTTCTCTATAGATTTAAAGCAATCTTAAATGCGTTCTTTTTTTGAAACTCCAGTAGCACGTTCGTCACTAAACGCATGTATTATTTAGTATTACGGTGGACGTACCAAGCACCGAGTATGCCCAGTTTTCCCGTTCTGAATACAGCATTTAAGGTGTCCTTCAAACCGAAAGTGTAGCTTTAATGTTCCCTGGGTGTTTTTGTTTTATTTTTGCGCCACTATGTAGATATTAGCTTGACCACTTTTTCGAAATCTCTAATAACAAAATCCAGGCTCTTCAAAATCAGAAGCATGTGCACTTTTATTTGGAGAGCGAACTTGGAGAGTAACCTCCGGTTTTCTTTTGCGTATCAAACCAACATGTGCTACTAAGGATCTAAGCGAGAAGCTCGCGAAATATTTCAACAAGCGAGAAAAATGAAGACGCTTCTTAACCCCCACGACTCTCCTTGTCGAAAACAATCAAGTTTTTAATATCTATTATAATCCCTTCAAATATAAGTATTATCTCGTGTCTCCGATTTACACTGCACTGCATATCCCTCTTATATTAATATAACTTGTTAGTGTAGTTCGGTGACCTTAAACAGCGAAAACAAAAATAGATTTCGCTCATAAATCAATCTTAACCGCGCGTGCACGATAATGTGACTACGTACTCCGAGAAATCCGCAGCGTGATAGCCAGTTTGGGCATTTCGTACTGAATTTTATTGGAGTATTTAATTCAGTAAATATATATACATCCAACCAATATATTTTATGTTAAGGAGTAAACAGGCAATACAAAAATTAACCACATGAAAATCTCAGACTGCCAGATACTTTTAGAAAAGAGCGCGCAAAATACGACAAAGAAATGAAAAGAAAAATACACCACGAAGAAGTAATGACATTCTACTAATAGTTTAATCAAAACTGAAACAAAGAAATACGAAAATATTGCCCTGAGGGTGTCGATGCGCATACGACCCCTATCCCTAGTCCTTTATCCCCCTGTTCGGGGAGGGGAGGAGGTTTTACCTTGTACTATCAAAATAAAAGTGTAGCCATAAAGTCGATCGTCATAATCCCTTTCTTTAGAACAATTATGTCGTGGTCAACGATCAATACTCAAACTCGACAATCGCTAATGTGATTGACTTATGCATCCGTCCTTCAATTTAGTTTTGTTTCCTGCTTTTTTTATATTTGCCCAAAATATCAGTCTTGTTGTAGTCATAAAATTTCTACCCAATTTTATTAACGCTCCAGAACCCATGAGGTTGCGGCAGCAACCGATCAGAACACCGAATAACAAATACCGAGGCAAGAGGCATTTGAATAATAAGTCACGCCCTGCGTTTTTTAATCTAAAGATCACCATACCAACCTTGACCAGAAACGACATGAGAGACAAGCGCTTCTCTGTGTCGTGTTTCGCTTTGTTCTTGTTTTCATCGATTTCCTTTCTTAACGATAAATCAATGTGGAGTGAAAGTTTGTCGGCTTCTTGCACAGGGGTCACGATGATGTGAGAACGCCGAGCTTTTATTGGCTGTTTGAAAAAAAAATAGTGGGTAGATCTCAATTCATCTAGCATTGAGGTCTACCCACTATCCTTTCAATCAAAACCAATCTGTGCTCGGCGTCGTTCAGACGTCACCGCAACCCTGTGCAGGAAGCAGACGACTTGCTCTCCACCTAACTCGCTCGTAAATAACGATGGACGTTCCGTCTGCTGTCACTGATAGCTTAAGAAACACAGGTCGTGGTGAATCCTGCGTGTCTTGTTATTGGTCAGGATCAACAGCCAACGAGTGTGTGGCATCACGCGATAAAAACGCTCAGAAATAATCCCAATACAAAAGGTGTGAACATCATAAGCCACGCTTTGTGTTTCTTAAGGGTCAACGACCATAGACGCTTAGCGCTAACGAAATGTCCTTTGCCAGTTGCTGGCTCCGATGAAGATCCTTTTTTAGATAATTTTACAAGCACCCGCTACCGTCATTTCTTGTTATAACACCCTAATAACTAAAGTCTAATGGCTGTTAACTCCATAACAAGATCGAGAAAATGTGTATTTGCATTGAGGGGATACACACATAAAAGTCTCACGTAAAAAGAAAAAGACTTATCGGTGCTTTTTTCAATATTATGGCTACGCCATCAGGCAAACATGTTGGCAAATGTATGCCTTAAACCTTGATTTGTGGCCCGGGAATAAATTTGAAAACATGATAAGAATACCCAATAATTTAGAGTGCTTATAGCTTAATTTGAATGAAGTTATATACTTTTTTACAGCATACAGAGTTGACATTGAACTAAGCAGAGATATTTTTCTTATATCTAGATATTTTATTGAACGCTACACTCGAGGAAGAAGAGCCGCAGAATGCTACTAATAAGGCTATTCTGGCCTACAGAGTCTGCCTTTGTGAGAGTACGTAAGTTTCTTGTTCAAGGTAAAATATAAATGGCGGAGCCTGAGTATCGCATTTCCTTTTTTTTTTCGATGCCGAGTCCTCATTGGCCGCGAAGTGGCAAGATTCACGAAATGATCCAAAGCGCCTGCGGGGTACACACGCGTGCGCTTTCCAGAGATAGGGTCACCTGCTCCCTGGAGGTTAGGAATCCAAACCAATGCCTGAAATTTCCAACATTAGCCTCTATCAATCACCCTTTTTTTTTCGGTACGACACCAAAAACTGTTACTGAACGACACCAAATCGATGGGAAGGTAAACTCAGATAAAACAACCCCTATTTGAAGAAAGATAAACCCCGTACCAGGGATGCTTAACTATAACTTGGCCATAGACTTTCCAGCTTTAATTAAAAAAGAACGCCAATTAAGATATGTCGGTGTCAAGAATACATTCCCCGTAAAAACCGAAAAGAACCTCTGAACACCCGTTTAAGTCGAAAATAGAAAATCTGTAGAAGCTAAGAAACATCAACTTCTTGAAATCTTTTGCATTCGCTAAGACTGTTTTTGTCAAGAACCTCCCCATCAAGAATTAACTCTTGGTATTTCATTCGTTCTTCACCGAGAATCACTGTTTTTTTGCGTCCTTTGGGAAGATATCGTCAATATACATACGGAGTTAAAAATAATACACACCGAAAATCATCAAACATTTTTGTCTTTTAAATTTATACCGGAAAGTCTACGACGTGGCTAGACACACCTGATGAAAATAAACCGCATTCTTTCTTTTTCCGAAATCGTTTAGCGCTTTAATTTGTACGGCGACTCAAGAGTCTAATATATATTTAATGATGTTTCCACTTCGCGCTACGTAGTGATAGTGAGCATTTAAAAATCGGCAAGAGTCTGCTTTCCCAGCCGAGTTCAAGTCAATGCGCCTTAGTCCATAGAGGTCTACATTATGAGTGACATCAGCAGAAATTTAAACCCACGGGGATTTCAAGCACCCTAACCTCTTAATATATGCTTTGCGCGTTTGCTCTGCTGTCATTCATAAAGGGTAGCTTTTAGAATGATGGTTACATAGATTTGTTTATAAATTATAATTACCAAATTCATCATACAATATCTTAACACTTTCAAAAATAAGAATTCCGCACATCGAAACCTCCCACATTACATTTTGCGCTCGCACTGAATTTAGCAAAATACTTTAACTGCCGTACATTTAAGTGATTCGTTTGTAACATACACATGCTTTGTGGGTCAATTCTTAACGAGTAAGTTGTCCACACCGATGGATTAATCTAAAACCTCCCCTTTCAAAATATGCACAAATGGCCTTTTACATTTTGTCCTCGCCCATGAAGCAACAAATTCGCTTTATCATGGACATAAGGAAAAATCTCATATTCGTGGCGTTATGTGTTTTGATTTGGAAGTGGATATATAAAGCTATGCTTTTTTATGTTTTGCTTGATGTTTAGGGTTTTAAGAGGAGTTTTGGACTGACAAGCAGTTTGGAAAATGAAAATCAGAATGGGTTAAATCGTGATTTAAATCAGACCAGTTTTACGATGACAATTGAGATCAAGCTTTCCCTGCAGAAATAATCCTGAAGATATGAATTATCCACCGTTCATCTATCATGTGAAGCTTTCGGTGTGCACTGATTTGTATTGAATTCAAAGAATCGATCAAGCAAGAATAATGATTCATATCAGGTTGTACACGAGCAGAAAGCAGTTCTCTTCTGAGCAACTTGGAGCACTGAGCTTTCTTCCCATCTTCCACTCCGTTCCTCTGTTACCTAGTGTCGAATTGAAAGCGAATCAGAACACCAAAGAAAGAAGGAAAGAAACGAAAACTAGGAAAGTCATGACCTATTGCAAGCGAGCGAGAATTCGAAAAAAAAGCATATAGAGGATTTAGCTGTCGAAAAAAGACAAATTGTTTAATGTTCTATTATGGCGGAGTTTACATCAATAAAGAGTTGTTAACTGACCTGTACTTTAAACTTACTGTAAATATTTATTCTGCATTGTTATTAGCCTGGCGAATTAATCAATACGTCTGCCATGTTTAAAATAAATTTAGTGATAAAAAATAAGTTTTTTCTGGCTACGCTGACTGAAATCAAATTAATCCGCTTTAAATAAAATGAATAAATAAATGTGCAGTTTTTTTTTGTTTTTTTTTTTACTTTGCTAAAAAGCGACAGAAAAGTAAGCGCAAACTCGAACCTGCTGTAGCTGGTAGAACCCAGTGGAAACAGACATTTTACCATTGAAAGAATCCAAATATCTTTCTTTATTATTAATCATATCCAGCGAGGTTATCCATCCTAAAGACACTGATGGTCGTCATAAAAAAACAGGCGTCATCTCAAACAATTTAGTCGAAGCTGATATGCCTACCTCTCGTGTATCAATTAAACTTCTGAACAATTTTGTTTTATTTTAATTTAAAGCTCGATGGCACAGTCTTCCATAACAATATTTTTGAATATTTGTAAATAACGTATATAGTCCTTAGTGTTAAACTGAAGCAGAAGCTATACGGCAGACAGCTGCTCAACCGATTTGGTCAAGACATATTTATCCTAATTAAACAAATTTATATTTTGACAAAATATAACCACGCCTTCTCCCTGAAAGTAAAAATACGCATGCAAGATGGTAAACAAGCTTCAAATAATAAGCCCGAGTACGGGTATACTAGACTAGGTGTGTGTTGTTTGTTTCTTCTTTTTTTGCGCGCGTATTTTTACGCGCTTGGAAGAGGGTGCAAAGTAGGGAAGTCTATGTCACGAAAACTTGGTCATGGAATGTCACAAAAACTTTGTCAAGGAAGTGACGCCACGCACGTCAAAACAAATTTGAAAGGGAGTGCAAAGTTGGAAAGCCGATGTCACAATACCTTGGTCACGGTAGTGACGTCTCGCACTTAAAATATGTTTTGAAGGGGGTGCAATGTTTAGAAGACGATTCCACGAAAACTTGGTCACGGATTGTCACGAAAACTTGGTCACGGATTGTCACGAAAACTTGGTCACAGAAGTGACGTCACGAGCGTCAAAATAAATTTAAAGTTATTTTGAACGCGAAAGTATTAAAAGAAAAGATCGTGCGAGCTCTCTTGCGTGACGACGCACTCCTCGCACCGTGGAACACCAATGATTCGGCGAACATGCTATTGCGCCCGCCACGGAGGTGCCGACGGCTGCTTTTATCCCTGTGTGCTTTTCCCGAAAACAATCTGTAACTTGTGTTTCAAGTGGCACACCCAGGTTTCAAATAGCACACCCAGGTTTTGTTCGTCGACTTACTTTGCACGCCAGTCCGAAAATACGAATGTGAGTTGACGGCGCGGGGTGCTGAAAAATTGCTTCAACGGGACTCCGAGCTACGGGCATTCACTTCTTGCCAACGTTGCTTCGTGCGCACCTACCATCGTCATGCGGCACGAATCCGCGGACGTATCTCCAGCTGCCAGAAATAGCACATATGGAATGAGTTGATAAAACACGGCCTTTCTTACATCAACCCAACCCCTCTCATTTCTGGTGCCATTCCCATGTAGTTCTAAAGAAATTAATGCAGCCTAGTACTCCTATGCAACAACCAAATGTTTCAATTTGTTGCAGTCTCGGGTTTACTAATATGGGCCTTCGCTCTGGATGTTACCAAACGAACAGTACTAATGCGATATCAGTTGAGATCATTTGCTTCCTTTCCCAGACTCGTGAATCTCGGCGCTGTCGTTCTATCTTAGCGCGGTGCTATCGGAGTACCTGAGTGCGAGAAAACCAATTTAGGTTTTCTCGCAATATTTATCGGGAAACCTCTCCCCGCTACACAGAGCGTGTAAATTGAATTGCTGTATTATTACACACCATTTTAGGTTTTCCCGCTAGATCTGGATATATCTAGACGCGACGGTCAACGGCCGTACACGATCTCTCGGTATTGAGACCGTAGAAATGCTATTGCAGTTAAAAGAAGCTTTGTCAACATTTTACATGTACCTCACCACATTTCAATATTTTTGTGTGTCAAACAGCTGTCAACGAAACAGAGAAATTTAATGACCTACTGAAGTTACTTCAGGAAGATGGCTTTACCAAGTGGCCACTACTGAATAAAGGAGAATCACCTTATGAAGACTACAATCAGCTACTCAACAAATCAAATTTTCTTCCATTTGTTAGTTTCGCAGTATTCCAGGACGCTAGAGATATTCATTCAAGCGTTATTTACGTAAGTATCAAACAGCCTCTTTCAAAACCCTCTTGATTCCTCACAACCCCTTAGTATGCGGGCATTTTTGTCTGACATTAATGCGTTCCGCGCGGGCCCTCAGCCATTAATGACGGGAGCAAAACAGACGGTTTCTAACAGTACCCACTCACTTGGCGGAGCGTCCCCAACCTACGGACCGGGGTTGGTGAGATAGTCAGTCTTCTCTGGTGGCGAACGGATTGCAGAGCCAGTTTTTTTGTTTTTTTTTCGCTCTCTTCGCCATTATTTTACAACTAACTGCGTATCACCGTATATTTAATAGATTTTTTTTTACTCGTGAATGCATTTTACCGGCACCTTGGAAATTGCGCATGTCCGAGTGAGTAAAAAAACGCAGCTATCAGTTTTGACAACGCAAGCGACACATGCGTCATTTTCCTGGCGGGCCTATCCGAAAATGTATTAAAGCACTTGACTCTTCGCGAAGAAGTCTGTGCACACAGTTAAAAAAAAACGGAGGGTATCCTTTCCGGAAAGCCCTTGGAAGTGCCAATTGCTGCAATCCAAACCTTTACGAAACCGCAGCGCCACAGGAAAAAGGCACAACTCGTCGAAAGAACGTTTCGCCGGTCTCGCGCCAGGATCACAGCTTTCCTACTTACTTTACTATGGCGACTGTATTAGTAACTTGCGGCACTCGCGGTCCAGAAAGAGCTTGATCCAGGGGCGACGGAAGAGGGGAGGGGGGGGGGGGGGTAGGGCGGCGGCGACAGCGACAGAATTCTCACGAGTATATGGGCCGCGTTTCAAGAAATTTTCGATCTCGCCATTTCATACTTTTGTGTTCAAAAACGTACCTTGCTCCACAGCGTTGCTCTATTTGTGCCTCCATGTCATTCATTTGAGTAGGTTTGGAACATAGCCATGGTTAATAGTTCATAATAGCAACCACGCATATTGTTTCCCCTTTATTGATAGGAATTCTCGCAGGAACAACTGGACGGTCTGGAACTCCGCGGCCGATATATGCTGCAAAACATCTAATGCGACACACCTTCAAACTTTGTCGCGGCGTCGATTCTTGATTGGTATCCAAGCGTGCGAAGGAACAGAGACGCAGCACTTCGGCGTGCCAAGGAAGTTTCGATCACGCCGCGAGACCGACGAAACTTGCTTTCGACGACGTGTGCCTTTTTCTTACGGCGCAGTGCTTCCGTAAAAATTTTCACGTGTTCTCAAAGGCCGTTCTTACCCTTTACACAAAGTTTAAAAACTTCTTAGGCGAATGGCGGAAAATGAGCAGAAACCGTGTCTTCAGCTCGCTGCCGCTAGCCTTTGGAATTCTCCAAAAATGCGATTTGGCTGCATGCAAGATGGCCGTCCGGTGGCCGCACTCGCGGAGGGGGGAAGCGCGATCTAGCAACTGTTATAGATATCAGTGGTCGCGAAATGCAGAAAGTAGATGGGCCACCCTTGGCACCGAACGTAGAGCGACTGGCAGTACTTCGCTTTAAAACGCAATATTTATGCCCAAAACATAAATTAAAGTATCCAGAATAAAACTAAAACAAGTAAAACCGGCGCATATGTTCTTGTGTTACCATTGTACTACTATTAGAGTATTAATGTCGAAGAAAACATTACCGCAAAAGGTATGTTCACAGCACTAGCAACGCAGTGTTTACTTTTCTTTTGGACCCAAACAAGCGGAAATTAAAAAAAAAAAGTATCGAAGTTGTTTTAATTATTAATTAAATAGACTTTATAAAAAATTTATTTACAAATGCAAATGCAACGTGGCCACCTCCGCTGCGACAACTGGAGGCGCACGGCGTGTCAGTTCCGAAAAACACTTACCACAGAACGTATATGGACCCTTAAACGCCGCTACGAAGTTCTAGACATAGAGAAACGAGGTAGAGGGCCCTAAAGCGATAAACTGGCAGCTGAAAATGGTCCCCAGTTGGCCGCCGCCATGTTGCACATTTTTGACCTCTAGACACATGACCTTATAGTTTTATGTCTAGATTTTAACAAAGTACCGCGCACAAAGAATTTCTCGTTGATCTTTAATAACAGTCCCGACGGGATAAGTTATGTTTCGTTCGTTTTAAGTACAAAATGTGCTTTTACGACAAACACTCGGGCAGCTTCACAATGCGTCTGCTAGATGCCGTCAGCCGGGGTGCTGTATTTTGGGTTTTTATCGGAGTTAGACACTGATCTCTGGTTCTAACAGTATTGAAAAAATAGCTCCTCATGTTTTTACAGCGATCGAATACAAATCTCGGCTCACTTTTGCGTAAACGCCTCAGGATTTGGTACGGTCACGTGTCTAGTGACCAAATTGTACAACATCGCTGCAGCCAAGTGGTGGTCACTTTTGCCTGGTGAACGGCGTAGCAGTTTATCGCTCTAAGCCCCACTACCTTTTTGACATAGATGTGCAGAATCAAGGACCCTTAAATAGTTCAGGACTCGGCATGACGTCATGCCCACCGACGCGGGAAAAAGAACCCAATCCCAGACTGCCCTGCGCACCGACGCGCTTTCATCCAACCTAAATCCAACCACGCTCCAATCGTCTGCTCGCTGCTCGGTCGGCTGCGTTAGGCTACGTCTGACCAAGCCTGCGGTCTGCTTCGTCTGCTCGCTGTCACGGCTGGCATGCGATACGGTCCGCGCACCAAAATAAGTTTTGATGCGCACCCGCATTCTCATCATGGCGAAGGGAAACCAACGCCTTCTGAAAGCAACGCTTGTACGGCGTTCTCAACCAGCGGTGCCATTTTCAGCGTTCGTGAGTACGACGACTGACAAGCTCGCTTTCCAAAGCCGTCCTATGAAGACTCACTCTAGACAACGCTCCGGGCGCGGTGTCGAGAGCGTCCGCTTTACGCCGACTTTGTACTGGTCAGGCAAGGGTTGAACTCCAAATCTTGCCTGTTCGATACCGATCCAGCGGACGCCGCCATGACATTGTGGGACAAACAGCCGCGTTGCCACAGCAGTGCCATGGCAACGCGGATGTTTGCCCCATATTTCCAAGACGATGTCCGTTAACTGAGTTTCCTAATTATGATGAAAATGATTGAGACTGTGGATAATTACAGGGGATTTCGTAAAACAAAAAAGGCAAAGGAAATGGATTGTCTCAATAGCCGAGATAGTAAGAAGACATTTCGTGGCCACGCCAACTTCCGTTACACTTCGCTCTATGTAAGCAGAATACGGACGCCACCTCTTGCCCATTATAACCTCATTGCCCAGATTGAAGAGAGAAGGCTAGCCCAAATTGGTTGTGTGAGACTCCAGTTTTCATGAGACACTTGGAGGTTTCGTTCGAAAGTGCACGGATATGTTTTATTGACCTTACGCCAAGGGAGTCGCACCGAATGAAATAATTATCAGGTGTTATGACCGCAACATTGTAATGAGCAATTACAAAGCGTTATCCTCGAGCATCATAAAACAATATGAAAGAGAGTAAATACCATCCAACGCAGTCCAAAATACTAACCCAGCGGCGAAGTTCCTAAACACACAACACGCTACTTCGTCCCCCGGCGGCATCGAATGACTGGCTTGACAAACCTGGCGACGCCAAAGGTCTCTTCTGTACAACGTTCACCGTATCGGCATCGTTTCTAGACCCCTCGTGTTAACTTCTTCATAGGCTGTGACAGTAACATTTCGGCAAACAAATTTTCCACCTTGAACTCAAACCACCAAACCAATCTCGCTCGGCGTCATACTGCCGCTTCTCGGCACCGTCGTTGTTGTTGGTGAAGACCCGCCTGTTGCTAGTTGAGATGGTGATCTCAAAACACCTTCCGTGTCACTCATGGGACTTCGAATCACTTCGCAGATGACTAGAACATTCCCACGAGAGCGTTCGAGCCGCACAAAGCAGAACACAGCACCGAACCCAAACCGAACAACCCAAACGAACGGTTACCATATTTGCTTTTGCGCAGCTCGGCGTTAGGCGCTAGTCACGGCGCTGCGCCGGGAGGCGTTTACGTCACAGTGACGTACTAACGCCAGCACCGGTTGCTATATATTCACCTTTTTTTTGGCAACAAACTGAATGCCGCCATTTACTCGATAGCCCTAGCACACTTCCGGTCTGAGTTTATTTTCTAAAATGGTACGCAACATTATTTCACCGTAAAAGTGAATCCTGTGTAAGAATGTTCTAATCGACCATCTCCAATAATAGGGCGCAGATTTAGTCTCGAAAACACTGTGAAACTCGCCGTCTAGTTGGTGGCAAGCCATACTTAGTCCAGCATTCTTAGCCTGCAGGAGACCGTCGGCGGTGAATCATACTTTGTCCATTATACTTAGTCTGGAGGCGATCATCGGCAGCGAGACATACTTATTTCGACATAATTATAATTATATCCGATCGCAGCAAACGCTACGGTCCGATGGAGTCAATTGGGAGTTTTCGTAGACCACGTTTCCCCCTCCGCTAAGCCCTCCGCAACGAAGAAGCCGCTATTGCGCCTGCGCGCCCATGGCCTTGACTGTAGAGTTCCGGGTTTCGTAGCTGGTTGCGGGTTTCGTAGCGGGAACGGCAAGAACCATCTACGAAAACTGCTTAATTAAGCAGTGCAAGAAGTGCATCGTTAGGCACTTGATTGTTTTCTTTGTCGGTTTGCTATCCTCGGCTCAACCAATCACGCAAGAAAAAAAAGCGCGGGGTCACGGCGCCTCATTGTGCGCGATTGATTCAGTCGGTGATAGCAAACGTACCAGGGGTGTGCCAATAGTGGTTCGAATCGAATAGCACCGCATCATTTTCAGCATTGACGCTGCAAGGGAACCGGTAGGTCTTGGTTTCCCCTACCGCTGTGAAAGCTGTAAATGACGCAGAGTAATTCGATTTGAACCACTATTCGTCAAGTCCCTTGTTGCTTCTTTTTACAAGTAACGGCAACCAGACGAATGACGAAGCACATGCCGTAGGAACCAAATGACGTCTTCAGCTCAGTCTTCTGCTGTGCGCCGCCATTTGCTTCCTAAAATCTGCACCGTCACGCAGTCGACGCCTCAAAGAATGTCGCTACTTGTAGGAAGCTCTTATCTAGAAACATTAACGGTTCGAGTGTTCGCAAACCCCTCTTACGAAGAGGATGAACGTTCTGACGATGCACTTTTGGCACTGCTTGATTGCCTCCAACAAATCTTAGCGTCGACTGCAGTCGGGCTTTGGATGATAAGTACAGCGTGGGCGAAATGGATGGAACGCTCTTTAAACTGACCGCATAAATCGGTTTCTTAACTTAGCGTCCTATTATTTGCTACCGAGATGCTTGGAGTTGGTGCATTTATTACTTGAGAGTATGAATACATGAAACCTCAGAAGTCAAAAGAAAAAAATAAAAACTGGTTTTGTCTAAGGAAATTTATCTAAAGCGTTTATCTTAAAATCATTATAAAATCGTTAAGGGCCATTCTGGCGTTTACTACGACTGAAAAATTTGTAAAATTGAAAGAAAATAGAATTGGCTTACCTATTATTCACATCATTCGGCCCAAATAAGCGCCACAGTAGCACATAATATTTTTAGTGTACATGCAAAGTCTTGCATATGTAGCCCAGCAGGGGGCTACAGCTGGCCGGATGTGGCACGACAACACTGCATTCTCTATGTATAGGCCAACCCCAACCGGGGGGCGTGTTTGGTAATTCATATCAGCAGCTGAGCTGCAGTTGTCACAATAAACTGGTCGAAGTCCAAGCATGGTCTTGTGCTTTCAATAAGGGCGACGAGGCGGTGACGAACCTGCCGGGAGTAAAGAAAGCAGCGCACGAGGCAAACCAAGTCTAATGGACGGCAGTCTGGCAGCGACGAGCGGCGTCATCCAGCCAATCATCGAACGCTTCTCCGAATTCTACCCCACTACAGGCAATCTCGAAGTCTACATCGAGCGGTTCAAGGCATTTGCTCGAGTCAACAACTTTAAAGAACAGCGGAAAAAGGATGTCTTCATCGCGGTGCTCGGTGACGAAGCTTACATGACCTTGCGGAACTTGGTGTTTCCAGAAACGCCGGAAAAGAAAACGTTTCAACAGACAAGAGAGGTCCTGCTCAAGCACTACAAGCCCAAACGCCCTATCGTTACAGAGCGCTACAATTTCCACAAGCGCATTCAGGGGAGACAAGGACCAATCGACGACTTTATAGTGGAACTGAAGTGTTTGGCTACGAACTGTGCGTTTGGTGCTTTCTTGAGCGAGGCGCTGAGGGACCAACTCGTCGTGGGGGTGCGCAGCGAAGGAATACGATACAAGCTGCTTGCCGTAGAAGACGGAAACTATCATTGCTACATCAATGGAAGCTGCGGACGGACACACCAAGGAAATGGTAGCGACACCGTCCGATTCACGGGAGCCCGAGGTGGACGCCAACTGGCAACGCAGGGACAAGTTTCGAAGGGAAGCCGCCGAACCACGGAAGACAATCACAACTAAAGACGGACAGCTACCGTACTTCAGGTGTGGTCTACGGCATCAACCACAGGACTGCCGGCACGTTAAAGCAAGGTGTTTCAACTGTTCTGAAATAGGTCACTTAGCATCGATGTGTAAAACTAAACGAAGCACTTTTACAGAGGAGCAAGAGGTGTCCAGTGTGGAAGTGTATGCCTTTGATAAAAGTGGTTGTCAACCGCACAAAGTGCAGATTCGGGTGAACGGAAGGTTGATTCCGATGAAAATAGATATGGGTTCGGCCGTGTCTACTATCCCAGAAAACGTTCTGTTAGGTCAATTCATGAAAATGAAGTATGAACCGGCGCAATTCCGGTTGCGAACGGACAGTCGGGGACAAAAGTCTCCAGGACGCGCGAGCTGCGACCGAAACGCATTGCTCTGCCATCTGCCGGCGGGACGCCTGGTTTCGAGATCACACAAAAGCGCATGCGCGTCCTACTGTGCCTGCAAACGTGTGTCTTTTCCCGCTCTTCTGCGGCGCGACGCCCAACTCGGAATCGTCCGCGTGGTACCGCCTCGGAGATAAGCGCTTGTGACTGACGGGCGTCTGCTATACACATTCCGAAGCTGGAGATACCGCCTGCAGCATTGAGCCGCATTTCGCCGTGTCAGCGCACATTGCTTAATAACCAGTTCAGCTTATCACTCTGTTGAGCTGCCGTCCCAAGCAGCACACATGGTCCCCCGGATATCCTCGGGATGTCCCGACGTTCCAGGGATGTCCTGTGGATGTGTATAGGAGATCTGTGCTGCTAGGGGTGACTTCTTGCTTTATAGTTGCCATGTCAGTAAGCGCTATCTCCGAGGCGGTGCCACGCGCCCGCTTCCGCGTTAGGCGCTGCGCCGCAGAAGAGCTGGAAAACATACATGTTGGCAGGCACAGTATAGGACGCGCGGGCGCTTTTGGGTGATCTCGACACCAGTCGACCCGCCGGCAGATGGCAGAGCAATGCGTTTCAGTCGTAGCTCGCGTGTCCTGGAGACTTTTGTCCCCGACTGTACAATGGTACCAACATAACAGTAAAGGGCCGTGTCATGGTAAAAGTGGAACATGAAGGTGCTTGTTTTATGTTGCCTTTAGCGGTGGCAAAAGCGGATGAGCAGTGCACGGTACCAACGTCGCTCAGGCGGAACTGGCTCGAACACATTCGCTTAAACTGGGCGCAAGTGTTGAGAATAGATTCTATTGCGTTGGGGCAAGAGTCGCTGTTAGACGAGTTTGACGTGTTTCAATGGCCATTTGGCAAGATTAAGGGCTTCCCTGGGTCCGTTGCGCTGAAAGCAGACGCGCGACCAGTTTTCTGTAAAGCTAGAGTGGTGCCGTACGCACTCAAAAACAAGGTAGAAGAGGAGTTACGTGATCTCGAAGCCAAATGAATAATTTGCCCCGTGCAAGAAAGCGAATGGGTAACCCTTCTTGTTGTAGTACCAAAGAAGGACAGTACTACAGTTAGACTGTGTGGGGATTATCATGTAGCCCTTCATCTCTGCGTTACAGTTGCGCACTCACCGTTGCCTTTGCCTGAAGATGTGTTCGCGTCATTAGCAGGGGGCAAGATGTTCACAGTGCTTGATTTGTCAAAAGCGTAATTGCAACTCGAGATGGATGAGCAGTCGCAAGAACTATTGACCATCAACACACATCTAGGTCTGTTCTGTTCAAAACGCTTGCCGTTCGGGGTAGCTAGCGCGTCAGCCATATTCCAGTCTGTAATGAATCGGCTGTGAAAATGGATGGAAGGTACAGTGTGCTAGACGACGTACTTAGTGCGTAAGAACAGAACGTCAGTGTTTGAAAAGCACGAAGCAGGTGTTACAAACACTCCGCCACCATGGTATCCAAGTAAATGCTGTCAAATGCCACTTCCTTCAAAGCCGGGTTCGCTATATGGACCATGAAATTGACGAAGTCGGCATTCATCCGACTAAAAAATAATCTGAAGCTATCTCGGAAGATCCGGCACCCACCTCGGTGACAGAGCTAAAAGCTTTTCTGGGATTAGTAAATTTTTATACCAAGTTTTTGTCGGGAACGGCAACCGTTCTCGAGCCGCTGTACCGGCTTCTACGAAAGAAAGCAAAGTGGGAATGGACAGAAGAATGAGGAAACAGTTTTCGGAAATGCAAATTGCTTTTAAGCGACGAGTCAGTCTTAGCGCTCTATGACAGCGGTAAGCCCCCTGCGCCTTAGGTGTGATGCGTCAGCGTACGAACTGGGGGCGGTGCACGCACACGCCGACAACCAAAAAGAGCGGCCTATAGCTTTCGCGTCACGCACACTCACGGCAGCCGAGAACTATGCGCAGGTAGAGCGCGAAGCACTGGCCGTAGTCTTCGGCATAAAAAGGTTCTGCAAGTATTTATTCCGCCGCCAGTTTGAAATGCGGAGGGCAAGTTCGTCTGCTTCTTGCGCAGGGGGTAGCAGTGACGTCAGAACGCCGAGCTCTGATTGGCTGATCGCGACCCCCTATCTGAGCGTCGTCTGCTCCTTTGCAACGTCGTCTGCTCGCAACGTCGTCTGCGTCTCTCTTACCTTTCCTTCGACTTTCGAAAGTGCGGAGGCCAGATTCACGAAACGATCTTACGCCAAAAATGTGCGTAAGACAAAACGTGAGAACAAATTCGTATTCACGAAACGAAATTATTGTAAGTGTTGCGCAGGTTACAACGGAATCCTACGACAGCTCCGAAGCTGTCTTACGCACTTCTTACGTGCTACTTAGCATGGCCGACAGCGTCGCTCAGTTACTTGGTCGCGACAACCAACGGACGTTTATTTTTGTACGTGCTCTTCTCACGCGTCCCGACTACAAGCAGCAAGAAAAAAAGTAAAAAGTACTTGAAATAAGCCACGACGAACAAGAACGCTGGATCCACAAACACCCGGGAAATGCTCCAACGACCACGGTTCCACTGACCCCGTCCAAGCGAGCTCGGCAGATAGGCCTAGCAGCGGCGCAGCGGTGCTCCGACGGTCCTTGGCCAAGACCGTCTGCCCATGACCGGCTGGCGTGCTGAATGGAATATGCCCGCACGACCCTTGTGAACCCTTCCCGTATTATACTTTGATCGCTGACCTCTATTTTAGATTAAGAGGTCAATCTCTTCCCCTTGTCATCTCCTCGATTTCCGAGGCAGCGGTGACTCTCGCCGGTGAAAAAGTGGTGAATCTCCGGCAGACGCAGGAAAGGTAAAGCAGCCATGGCTTTGACTAGCAGATGCAAAGCAGACGACGTTAAAGGGGCACTCAAGTGGTTTTTGAGTTCGTGTCTTAATGATGACAATTGAATCTAGAAGCCTTAAGTATCCTTAAAAACCAAAAAAATATAGTCATACGGTGATTATTTCTACAATAAAAATGAAATTAAAGGCCGCCAAACCTCGGATTTATCCGAAAACGAAAGCACTCTCATTGGTCCTCGCACGCTTATCAAAAGGATCTCGGCCAATGGCGTTGGACGACGTCCCGCCGTCGCGCAGTGATCCCGAGGGAGCCGCACCGGCCGAACATCTTTGTCATTCGAGCTTCGATCATGGCGGAGTTCTCTACGCTCGAGGACCTGATGCCGTTAGAGGTTGAAATTCTTCGGCGGACATCCGACCTGGGGATGATTTCCTATGACGCCACTCCGACGTGCGATGTGGACAATAGCAGCGCTTCGGAGTTGTGTTCGGGTTCCGAGGACGACGAAACGCAGGCCTTTTCGGGCGTTCTTCGATTTGCGGTTGGGGCAAGTCATAACCAAACCAACGTTTGGCATCGCAGCGTAACCTCTGGTACGTGATGTCAAACGATGTCGCCACGTTGACTTTCGCCTCGGGAGGAGGCTGGTTCAGACATGTGCAACGAGCGCGTTACCTACGACTGCGTCCGTTGCAACCGGAACGACCGCTCTGCGCCGCGCGTACACACACCAGCAACCACTGCAACAAGCGCAGCGGGTCGTCAGCACGGCGACCGCTTCTACGCCGGCGTCAGCTGTTTCAGCGGCGCCTCTAAAGAGGGGACGCACTGCCACTCAATGCCATAACAGAATATAGACATACAGTTTTCTATAGCCTAAAGCTTTATTTCTTTTTTTTCATGATAGGCTTGCAGGGTACAGTGGATGAAAGAAAAAGATTCAGTAAGCCGTCTTGGACGATCACGACTCTAATACACGACTTTGCCAATAGTACAAATATTGCCACACGCCTTTTCTACGATTATAAAAGACGATGTAATCTTAGCAGCGATATAGCAACGTAGAAATATGATTTTGCGATCAGATAGACGTTGCGAGCGTCCAGGTTTGCTAACACTAATCACTTTTCTCCGGTGATGAAAACGCATGAAAATTCGCATCCTTTATACGGTACGCGCCAGTAATACCTTGAACTTGAGCACACGCATGAAATGCGCCAAATGAGAAATCCGGGCGATGTTCGAGGACACAAATGCTTAGAAAGCACCCCTGTAGTCGAAGTAAACAAACTCGACGGCACGGGCGTTTCTGCTGTCTTGAGAGTGCCGCCACGACATCGCCGCACGAGTAGGTGGATCTTCCCTTCTAGTACGTGCTGGGTTTTCATAGCTACACACGACGAAAATTCAGTCAAGGATAGCGCTTTTACGCGGCACGATGAGCTTCCACCACGCCGACCACGCCAACGATCACCACCGACGCCATGTTCGCATTTAGAAGGAGCCGGCCCACGACCGGCATGCAACGCGCGAAACCAGTTCTTCTCGACCTGTGATTGGTCTGTCGCTGCGATTGTTTCCAACGCAGCGGGGAAAGAAAGGCCACCAAAATTTTCAAACATACAATAATTTCATTGGTCGGCGCAGGAACAGAAAAGAGTCCGCACGTATTTTATTCCTGCGTGATTAATAGGCGGTTCTGCCTTCTAGAACTGAAGATACTCATTCACTGACACTTCCTTAACGCCATCGCACTGAAAAGTAGCTTCCCCAAAAACCGCTTGAGTGCCCCTTTAACAGCGCCAACCCGCCGACGCCGTTAAAGAGTGAGGAGTCTCGCCGCACACGAAAGGAGAGAAAAAGTATTTGGGAGGGAACTTGCGGACACTAACACGCTCACTCTCGGTTCTTAGCAAACAAACCTTGGCGCCTCGGTACACCTCGCCAGTGAGTTCTTTGACTTCTCTCCTTGATGCGCGTCTGTTAGTTTTTAGACAAAAACAACGTACCGCTCTAGTTATTTCGTCTGCCCTCTCTGAAAGGCGAAGTCGAGCTCGCTCGTAAAGACCTGCACTTCCGAAAGTCGCAGGAAAAGTAAGACAGACGCAGACGACGTTGCGAGCAGACGACGTTGCAAAGGAGAAGACGACGCTCAGATAGGGGGTCGCGATCAGCCAATCAGGGCTTGGCGTTCTGACGTCACCGCTACTTCCTTTCTCATGCGCAGAAGACGAAAATGAGCCCACTTGCGAGGCGTATAGTAACTGACCATCAGCCCTTGACGCAGCTGTTCGATCCGAAAAGACATTTCAGTCAAGTGGCGGTAGCCAGGGTGCAGCGATGGAAAACTTTTTTGGCTTCATATCAGTATACTATCCGGTACAAAAGGGGACGGAGTCTGGGACATGCAGATGTCTTATCTCGAGTTCCATTAGAAACGACGGCCGTTGAAGAGCTGCAAATACATTTTTTTCACCACTAACAGAAGTTCCGTTCACCTCACAGGGGGTGGCTGAAGAAACAGAAAAGGATGAATTGCTAAACGCTGTAAGAGACATGACATGGCGAGGCTGGCCCACCGAAACCGATGATAAGTGTCGCCCGTATTTCAGCCGTCGTCACGAAGTTGCTATCTAGCAAGGATGTTTGTTATGGAATTCTAGAGTCATCATTCCGTCGTCGGTAAGGCCGAGCGTTCTCTGCCTCAAGCTCGAAGGGCATCCCGGTATTAGCAAAATCAAGATGTTGGCTCGAAGTTGAATTTGGTGGCCCCAGCTTGACTTAGACGTAAAGAAAAAAGTGAAGCGTTGTGAGGTGTGCCAAAGAGTGCGAGGTTCAGCGCAGCCCATTCCGCTTCAACCGTTCCGCTTCAACCGGCCAATAGCGGCAAACCCCTAAGAGAGGTTTCACCTAGATTTTGCAGAAGTCGAGGGGAAGTCACTGCTGCTGATGGTGGACACCTACTCTAAGTGGCTGGAGGTAAAGCTCATGAACACCACAACGGCGACTGCCACGGTGGAAGCGATGAGAAGTGTATTCGCGGCGTACGGCCTTCCCAGGGTAGTCGTAACAGATAATGGCCCGCAGTTCAGGTCACACGAGTTTGAATGTTTTGTGAAGGAGAAGGGGGCTAGCCGCCGATTCACACCACCATACCACCCCCAGTCAAATGGAGCAGTGGAGAGGTTGGTGCAGCCCACAAAAAAGCACTCTTGAAAGCCAAACTTGAAGACAAAAAATCGGGTTGTAAACAGACATTGCAGCACCGTGTCGACAATTTCTTGTTTTCATACCGAACAACACCCCATTCGTTCACAAAAAAGCGCCAAGTGGACTGCTCATAGGTCCGAAGATTCGGACGAGAATTTATATGCTCAAACCATGCGCAGAGACAGCCTGGAAAGATAGAGTGGAACGAAACAAAGTTAGGGCTGACAGAAGGCGAGGCACAAGCCGTGTATTCTCGCCGGTTCAGGAGGTGTATGTGCGAACTGTGCGAAATGAAAAAATGAAGTGGTGGCCCGGCCAAATGCTAAGAGGGGTGTCAAATGTAACATTCGTGGTTCGCGTAGGAAGTGTAGTGAGGTTTCGTCATGCTGATCTCCTCCGATGTAAAGTGGAGACGTAAAGGGCGACCTGGTCCGATCTACTTCTGCCTGAGGAGGAGGAGGAGACTAATAAAAACGGGGGTAAGCAAGATTCTTCGGAAGAAGGGAGGGAAGAGGATCCGATTCCTCATCAACAGCCAGAAGGACCCGCTCCCCTATGGCGATCCTTTAGAACAAAGCAAAAGCCCGAGATATATGGTTATCCTTGATATCCTCAGGCGGTGTATGTAATATGTGTGTTATCTCCAAAATAAGGACAGAGAGGTGTTGCATATGTAGCCCAGCATGGGGCTACAGCTGGCCGGATCTGGATTGACAACACTGTGGATAGTTTATATAAAGGCCAACCCCAACCGGGGGGCGTGTTTGGTAATTCATGTCAGCAGGTGAGCTGCAGTTGTATCAATAAACTGGTCCCAGACCAAGCATATGGTATTGTGCTTTCAATATAAAGTATAAAGAAAATATAGTTTTTGATTTTTATTGATTTACTCAGGTGAGCCGATCTTTTCACATTTTTAGCGAAGGCTTCCACCTACTTCAGGCATTTCTGTAGTAAATCCCAGCGCGAAAAGTTAAGAAACCGATTTATGCGATCAGTTTAAAGTGCGTTCAATCCATTTCGCCCACGCTGTAGTATAGTCCGCAAGCGACTTTTTGCGGCGATTGATACCTTGTCCAGCATGCTTAATCAGCAGGATGCCATCGGTGCGCAGATCTAGTTCCAGACAAAACGTAGGTCCCCAGGAACATTCACCGTATCACGGTGAATGTACCTGGGCACCGGTATTCACCGTGATACCGGTGAATCATAACGCATTAAGGATAGTGCAGTGGTCGTATGACGTCCTAACTTCAGACAAAAGTCAATAATCTTTTAATAACTCTAGCCTCTGCTGTCGCACACATTTTTCGACCGGCGCGAATAAAATCTAGAGTAGGACCCGCGGATTTCCGTATCAAATCCGCACCCGCAGCTCTTAGAACACCGCATCCGATCCGGAATCCACCTCGGCCAAATGCGGGCACCTTGACCACATGCAGGCACCTCGGCCGGGATTCGAACCCGCCACCTGCGGATCCATAGGCCGGAGCTTTTACCTTGGAACAACCTATACTTTTCCTTATTATTATTATTATCGATGAAGCCAGCGAGACGGCATACGCTTCTTGCATGAGCTGTAATAAAAAAATCATGTCTTTGTGCTGGCAGTCAAGCGACCACTAAATCGGGACGTGGGAGTCAACACCTTAGGTCACAGGAACGGGTCTTGAGGATTTAAAATTAATCATAATGCAATACCTTACCGTAAAGTGGAAAAAAAAAAACTTTAAAATCAAAGAACATATAGTACAGAACGTTCTCCGAGTGTTATGTTGTTTTCTTTTACTTGAAAGTTCCCTAATATTTCTGCCCCACATTCTTAGGTGTTACATTATATGCTTAATTATCGCCAGCTCGTCTGCACACTCACTGTTATTCCGTGAAAATTGGCGCAATTCTCTGCCGCTGAGAGCGGGTTTTTAATTAAAGACGTGACATTAATTTGAGTTGACGTTTGAATGTATTCTTGAATGTTCCAACCACTACATATCTTTATTCTAAACAAGGACGCTTATTATATTCGCTAACATGGTTGTATCGTAATCAGTGTGGTTAATAAACTTAGCACACAACCGCAAGAGAGAACATATTATGAAAACATTACTAATTTGCATAAGATATGGCTCGATTAGTTTTTAGTTTCGAAATATAGATGTAGATATTATGTTTCGGGTGGAAACAGAAGAGTTACATACATCACCTAATAATTCCTCGTATGCTCTCAGCTGCATGCCTAATAATTCCTTAAGTCGAGTGTTTCACTAGATATGAAATATGCTGTTTAAAAGCGTATATGTGCGATATACTAGATATTAACAAGTTAATTTCAACATGCATTATTTTTCAAGCTCGACCAAATTACGTTTGACTGGGTTGGTCGAAACGAACTGATTAACCAGACGACAGAAGATAATAGAAAAATAGTAACTGCCTACAAGAAGCTTATTGCGTCAACTGCGAAGGTCTTCAGGCCCAACTTAACTGAGGACGAGGCACAGAAACTTTCTGAGGATATATTACAGTTTGAGGCCAAACTGGCAAAGGTAATATATAATACCTTCCAACAGTAAATCTGAAGTATTGGGTGTCTGAAATGACCAGGTTCTATCTAAAATGGTCCGTAAAAACCGACGCCTGCACGTAGCATATCTTAACTTTTTGTCAAAGGTGTATTTCACAAGTCGGTTCTATCTTGTAAAATTTCAAAGCGGAGCTTCCTTTCTGTAAAAAAGAGAGCCAAAATTCTTGCCATGGTCAACGGCGGACAGCGACGCAGACGACCAGTCGAGTGGCGCGGGGTCTGTTTGGCGCACGTATTGATAGCTGGTTCTACCTCCTTATCGAGACTAAGAGGGACTTTATTCGAGACTGCTCGCCACGACCGTGGTCTATTAAAATTAACACAATATTTTATAATGTATTTTTGGTTTAAAAATAAATGCGGACAATAAAAGCAAAACAAAGTAAGACCAAAATTTAAAAAAAACAAAACAAAAAAAAACGTGGTTGCATAACGACGGCGTCCTCGCTGCCGACGGATTTCGTTTGCGTGTCGTCTGCTTTCTTTCGCTCGTCGGCTGCACGTTCCGACAATGCTCCGGACGCCATCTATTAATACGCGCGCCAAACGCGCCCCGCCACCCTACTCGGTTGCCTGCGTCGCCGTTCGCCGTTGACCCTGGCAAGCTTTTTGGCCTTATTTCTTACAGAATGGGTGCTACGCTTTCGATTCTTAGAAGATAAAACCGACCTTGTGAAGTACACCCTTGACGAAACGTTTAGATTGCTTCGTGCAGGCGCCTATATTTACGACCCATTTTAGATCGAACGTGGTTATTTCGAACACCCATACATATTTTATCTCCCGCTAAAGCGAATTAATTTGTTATTCAATTTGAAATTTCGTAATCGGGCCTCGTGGTTTTATGCATTTCCTGAAAAAAAATGCTTACAGGCTCCATAAACTTTAAGTGGATTTTATGTTTTTAATATTTGTTACTGTGTTCGAGATATTTCACGATATGCTCACCTTTGTGCAATTGCTGAAGTTTTAGTACCAAGTACCCAACGCGATGCATTTTAGCGGTAACAAGCTATTCACAATTTTACTGTATTTCTTTTCAAATTTAATCTTCAATTTTAAAACAAATAGCTTTAATTTAGGGCAGTATTCTAAGTTATAAATGTTGGTACTTCTCACGCTGTGCCTAAGTAAAATACACCGAAGCGTTGTTGTTGTGTTGGTGTAAACAGTGTCGCGCAGTGTCAAAAAGAACTAGTCCTCAAGTATGAAATTCCTCGCCACTCCCACTGGACATGTTTATAGAGCTGTCAATATAATTTAGAGAATTTTTTTATGTAAAGTAAAATATATATTAATGTCTTAATTATGAAGGTCTTTTGCGAAGGGAAATTTATAAAACATTTCACTGATAATCTAAAATATTTTTCGCTAAGTTTCACATGCAATATATTAACACTGCTTCATCAAACTTTCATCACTTTCGAGATTTCTCAATGGCCTTAAAGTAATTATATTGACAAGTAAAAGGGAGCATTCATCAGGTAAAAAAATACCAGCTAAGTACGGTGATCACAGAAAGCTTAGGATCTTTTTAAAGCCCTGGAACACAGTAGGGCAGATAGTAAAATTCTCAGGAAAACCAGTCTTCCATTCGCTTTACTATGGATATTGCCGACAAACCATCCCGATGGCCAAAAAGGTGGCGAATATATATATATATATATATATATATATATATATATATATATATATATATATATATATATATATATAACGAAGTGAAAAACTCACGGTGAAAAACAACAAACAGCGGAAGTTTAATCGACAGTTTCGCCGAGAGACGTGGCTTCCTCAGGAGATGACATACAAGTGAGAGCATATCGCTGCGGCAAAAAAGTTCAAAGCTGCGGGGCGGCGAAATACAAAGTGCTTTGATTTCAAAGCACTTTGTATCTCGCCGCCCCGCAGGAGGAGCGGGCTCAGGTCAAGTTGTTTGCCATGTGGAAACGCGTACACACTCCCCCCCCCCTTTTTTTTTCTTTTATTTTTTCCCCTAGCTTTGAACTCCTTTGCCGCAGCGATATGCCCTCACTTGTAAGTCATCTCCTGACGAAGCCGAGTCTCTCGGCGAAACTGTCGATTAAACTTCCGCTGTTACTTGTTTTTCACCGTGAGTTTTTACTTCGTTATATATACGCCTTCGGCCCCTTGGCTCTTATGCCACCATGCCCACTATATATATATATATATATATATATATATATATATATATATATATATATATATATATATATATATATATATATATAATATTAGTGCGGCTTATGTAGGATATCTTAACGGAATTTTACATTTACTCCAACCATCCCCGTGTGTGTGAGTGGTCTGGGATATTATTCCTGCGCACTGCAATTTCAATTTGTTATCAAAAAGTTCGGGCGGGCCGATTAATTTAGCTAGACTAAAACGTCTGGGCACCCATGACAAACACGGTAGTGCCTTTTGCATGCGGTCCCCCACCCCCCCCCCCCACCCCCCAAAAAAAAATGACTAACAAAAAAAAAAACATAACTCGCAAAACAAAAACAAATATCGGGAAGATTTCGAGAATATAAAAATTACGACCGTTATTCGGTTGTTTCCTTTTTTCTTTTTCTAAGCACTCTAAGGCTGAAGAAGACAGGCGTAACTTCTCCTCAATGTACAACGAAATGAACATCTCCATCTTGTCTGAAAGGTACCCAAAGGTAAGCGGAATGCGAACTTTAACAACCTTTTTTTAAGCTAAAAGGATCTCAATTTATATAATATTAGAGAACTCTGCAATGCTCCTAGTCATAGGAAACTATATAGTACTCGTACAATTCAATAATTGATCTGAATATTGATGTAGCAGAGCAACGTGTACTTGACTTCATGGTGTTTCCAGGTCAGATCGTAAAATGATAGTCCAGGTCATATTTTTATGGTTATAAAAAACTATATGTTAAAGCCATATTCCTGGAAGGAGCATTCAGCTATATGCGAACGCCGTAACTAAGTTTATTCCGGAGATACAAAATTTCGAAGCTCCAGGCGTCGTGAATGCCAAGGTTTCGCTATGGTAATTTGCACAGCCGTCAATTTTACACCGAAGCATGCACATAGTAATCTTTTTTATCTTTTTATTTTATGAAAGGTATGCAACATGTATACGGAATACTAAAAATGACAATAAAAAGATTTCATGCAAGAATTTTTTCCGAACCCGTCCAATAAGCACGTTTTAAAGACATTTACAGATTATTCACCATCGAATTACTTAGTACAAAATAAGGCAAAATATATCAGAATTGATCACCTTTAAATGCGTATTACGAATATATAAAAGATTATGCTTAGCCATTATTGTAGTTATGGTAGTAATGCAGAAAAGATGCACATTCTTCTAAATGTGGCACAATTGCACGTCAATATTTTAAAAGGAAAATCCACTTTTTATTCTCTTTAAACTCTTCTTATCCGTTCAGAGTGACTTGAACTAACTTGTGATGGCAAGAAAACGAGTAACATATGATATCTTAAAGAGAAAAACGACAAAAAACCTTTACTAAAATTGAGCTGGCTTGTAAGGTAGTGCGAAGAGTGGTTTGAATCGAATAGCGCAGCGTCATCCCTAGCTTCTGCACTGTTGAATTAACTGTTCGCCCTTACACTGTCAAGGCTATAAATGACGCAGCGCTATTCGAGTCGAACCCCTATTCGCACAACCCTACGTAGCTTGCCGTCGTAGGGGCTTTGCCGCACGACGTCGGCTGTAAAGGCGCGTTCACACTGGCAAGTCGCAGCTGTCGCGCGAAAACTCTTGTCGCAAGAGCAATAATTGCAAGTCACGAAAGCGACAGGTTTGAAGCAGTCGCTTCCAGGCCGATTTTTGCGACCGGGCGCCCAGTCGCTTGGCGGCTGAACCAATCAGCGGCGCCTCGGAAGTACCGAGAGGTACGCCTCGCGCTTGTTTACAAACCGTGCGCCGAACTTCTGTGGAAGAGGCACTAAACATGTCTGTCCCACGCCTCGGTTCGCGGCCGCGGATAGGGAGCCATGGAGGTCTCTTTGGCGGCTCTAGTCAGCTCTATTAGAGGATACTCGTTTGTTTATAAAAGCAGCACCCTAATTTGAAGAAGCGCCCGAAAAAGAACGCGGCCTGGCAGCAAATCCGTGCCACTTTTGCTTTGACAGGTTTGGACTGCGACGCAGTAGCTCGATAGAGTGCACGTCGATCTAGCGAGCGTACTTCTTTGTACGGTTCAGAAGGACCCATGCCAACATAACGAGTATTTCTCATATGGGGAGGACGACGCATGCGTAGCTGTGAGACAACAAAAATGGGAAAGCAGCGAATCGCGAACCCGAACTGTTACTGGGAGGACGGAATCGACGAAGGTTCCCGATACCTTCCGAGAAGCAACTCGCAGGTAGCGGCCATACATACACAGCTATGGGGATCTCTATGGCGTCTCTGATCTGCTCTGATCAGAGTACCCATTTTGTTTATAAAAAGAAGCACCAATATTTGAACGAGTTTTCCAGTGCTTCGTTAATGCTATCTGGACCATCTTCTAATAGTGTAATAGTACGTTTTTGTTGTCGGAAAACATATTTGTATTACTTAATAAACATAATGAATCACGGAAGCTAGTCATCGTAATTTGTACACATTTTGTATAATATACGAGTTAAGATAGGTAGAATAGGAATTGGTCTTTAGCTCTCAACCTCCTGATGTTTTCCATTTTTATATGTGGGACGTATAATCGAGCCCTTAGGCTCTTGGGAATACTTCGGCTATAGAGGATGCCAATTATAATTATTTGTGAGATCTGCTTCAGTCTATCAAAATTATACCTAATATCTCGGATTCTTATGTTGTGAAACCCTGGTGCCTTAGTTTCTAGCATAGAAATGATAATTTGCTAATATATTTTTTTTCTTGTAAAAGGCAAATACGCTGAATTAAAGCACTTGACTTGTGGAGTGATAGCAATGTGACTAACTGTGGAATTTACTTTTTTAGCTTTCTTTACGGAGTTGATAAATACATTTGTTGAAAGACACTAATAATGCCGCATAAGAACTTGACCCATGAAAATGTTTCTGAATTGTATCATCCACGCTATTTTTAGCTTTTTGGCAAATTAACTGGCTTAATAAGTCCCAGGTCTCCTTCGACTCTGTTCTTGATTGAATACACCAATTTAAAATATGTTTCCTTTTTGCTAAGCGGATATTGCTGTCACTTTGTTAGTAATTTTAGGAAACTCATTTCTTAGATTGGGGTTTCCTTGATTCCAAAGCTGGTCCTTAAATTAACATAATTCAAGAATGCCCTCGTTGATCCAGGTATTCTAGGGCCTCCGTTTCGTCAACTTTACTCTTCTGGCACTAATATAATAAATGTTCTGAAAGATTTTCACAAGTTTATTATAAGCTATAGTATGATAGTACTGTAACGAAGAATTCCAGTTATACGCTTCATTTAAGTTATAATTTTCTTTGTTGCCCTGGATCACTTTGTGTCTTATTTATGTATCCGGATATTCAGCAACCACTTCTAGTGTTAAAAATATAGTAATGTAATGATCAGCAATTTTTTATTAACAAATCTAGATAATATTTTTAAATTACTGATTCTCGTGACTATGTAATCTATACATGATTTCATAATTTTATTACCATAGTATACCTCCTGGGTATAGTTATTAATTATATTTGCTAGGACAATATACGGGAAGCTGCTAAGTATGTGCGATACCCCTTGCTTTGTCTCATTTAAACTATCAATATTGAAATCTACAACAAGAAATCTGTATTAATTGTTATTGAAATTGTGAAGTAATTGTCTCCCTTTATCACAAAATATGTTTATACTCGAACTAAGTGGCCTGTAAACCGCGCAAATGACGTACGAAACATTCATTTTATTAACTGTCGCAGCGCACATCTCTGCGTGTTGCAAATACACAAATATTTTTAGGCAAGAAATGGTCATTTATGTACACCATAATACCGCCCCCTTTTCTGCCATTTAGACATAAGCTATAAATTAAAGCCTTGTAAGAAAAACATAGCACAAGCTGCCTCGTCAACATTCACATGCCTCAAAATAAGCACATCTAAAAATAGGAGTGGCTCGCCTAATAATACCAGTAACTAATCCAAATTCTTATGAATACTTCTAAAATTTATGTGAATCAAATTTAACTTAGCGTCAAGATGACCTTCTACATTCTAACCCTTGATGTATGCGTCCGACTTACAGAACGAATCAGAGGACGAGTCCATGTTCACCTGACTTTAATTAGGTCTCGTTCACTCCGGATTTGAACTGCTGCCGCTCCTTCTATTTGACTGGCGAATATTTTCACCTTTTTATCCCAAGTAAACTTGTATCCCTTCTCTTTAGCACAGGTCTTGGTTTACCACAGCAAACGTTTTCGTGCCTTAGCCGTATTTTAATTTATGTAAATGTTCTCGTTTCTAAGGCTAGTTCTTTTCCTTGCCCATATGCCCTCGTGCGCCTCTCGGTGAACCTCACTAAGATAGATAATGCTCTTGTATCTTTAGTTTGATGCCTATGATCAGCTTCAAAATATGTCTCAGTCGGTTGTGGCATATCAAGTTTTGTTGCCACTTTGTTAATACCTTCCAATATGTTTTCCTATAGTTGTTGATTAAAATAGTGGATTTCAATGCTCTGACACCTAGAGTAAATCTCTGCATCGTCAGCTGCCTTTCTTGGTTCCCAGATTTCTTTGTCTCTTTCGAGTATTTAGTCTCTCGATTTGGTGGAAGTTTTGGTTTAACTCATTTACTGCTTTGTATTGGTTATTCAATCGAGCAATGAGTTCATCTCTTACTGACTGTTAATTCAGAGATGCCTTCATACCTTCTATTGTTTTACCGTAATTTTCTAGTTTTAGCATCATTACACCTCCCCTTTGAGTCTGCGTCTCCAATTACTTTTTTATACAGGCCATCCTGGTAAGGACTGCGGTCAAGGTTTTACTGATAGATTCATTTTGCTCCATCAACTTGTCTCGACTGTCCCCCTGGATGATCCGTGGTGACGCCCCAAGCATCTTGGGAGACACAGACTGTCGTTGCGAATGTATCTTGCCAGTGTCACATTGTCATGCAGAAATGGCTTCAGACGTCATCGACGTCATTGTATTTTTTGTAACACCGGAACATTTCTCCAGATGATAGTAGTTCACATAGGTCGAACACTTCAAGATATAGCATCTGGCGCTATCAGACATGAGAGTGTCACCTTCTTCATCCCTCTTAAGAAAACACTATAACGAAGCCAGACCCGCGAAATGAGAGCCACAAAATCGCGCGCAAACCATGAGTAAAAAACAAAGCTTACCTGAAATGTAAGGGAACGTAGAATCTGTGGACATGCATTCCGCTGGTCTGCGACGAGTCGTTCCCCGACTGCTGGTTAAGTAGCCCGAAGATTCCGGTGACAACGCCCCCAATGTGCAGGGTCCGATCAGGCGCGCGCAGTCTTCCTTCGATGACTGGTAAGCGATGCGACGCTTGTCATAAGCAGCTACCTTCTTAATATCGCCGCTGAATTCCGGACCTGACCGTCTTCTGCGTCGCAAAGGCAGACAAAAGCCTAAAAAAATGAAAGACGTTTACAACTCCCTGTAATGCTGAATTAGAGCACAGCTCTTGAGGAGGAAGAGGGGAGGGTACGGAGAGGAGGGTACGCCCTTCCTCCTCCACACCCTCTCCTGCTCCTCTCCTCCTCCTCCCCCCTCCTCCCCCCTCCTCCTCCTCTCAATCTCCTTCCTTCCTCCTCCCTCTTCCTCTCTCTCCCTCGTGACGTCACTCGTGACCCTCGAGACCATCGTGACAACACGAGTGAAGATCACGTGAAGGTCGTGATCTTCCCGAGTGTCTTGGGTGACGTCACAGGTGACGTCACTCGTAACCTTCGTGACCGTCGTGACGTCACTTGTGACTCTCGTTATGACGTCCAATGATGTAACGCGCGGGACCCTCGTGGCGTCATTCGTGACTTTCGTGACGTCACACGTGACGTCACGCGTGACTTCATTATCGGAAACGTCCCATAATGCAGCACGCGGGTCACGAGTGAGAACGCGCGTTGCATTGTGGGACGTTTACCATAATGCAACGCGCGATCACGCCGACGGCGACGGCAACGGCGACGCCGACGGCGACGCCGACGGCGGCGCCGACGCCGCTTTTGCCGGAAACGGGCGCCTAAGAACTGCGCTCAAAAGTAAGGGAACTTATAATCTGTGGACATGCATTCCGCCGGTCTGGACCAGCGGAATGCTGGTTCAGACCAGTTGTATCTTGGGACCCGGTATCTCGGTGTTTGGCAAGCACTGTGTAACGACAAACAAACCGGTTTGCCCTTTTTTCTAGTGGTGAATTCCGCTCGCATATTTGGAGCGCTTCAAAAGCGCGTCTTTTGGAGCGCGCATATTCTACTCGCAGATCTGGCTCAAGTTGGTAATCTTCCGTTCGCGGATTTGTGGCAGCGCAAGCTTTGAGGAGCGCTTCAGACCTCGTCACAACCGCTCCGTCAACTTCTGGGAGATCTGCACAAGTCGACAAGTGCGCTTCACTACACATGCGCGTAGTAGCCCTAGCATGTCCGGTCTGGTCAGGTTGGTTGGTTGTTTACGAGGGTGGTGACAAGCAGTGCGTGCAGTATGTACATTGCGTCTCGTACGCTGCTACCTCGCATGGTTCAGGGGGTGCAGAGACGAGACTGGAGCCTGGCCAATTGTAAGCGTTGGCATCTGCGATCCCGAGAGGAAGAACAAGAAAGAGCCCGACAGAAACTGAATGGAAGGAAGCAGACGTGAGGTTAAGCGTGTTCATTTTCCAGCAACTGTTTGTTATCTTTGCAACAGATTATGCAACGACCGTGCTAGTGATGGTCTCTTACCTCTGTGTGTTTATTAATACCTTACGAGCGATCTGGGAGCTCCGCCGCTGGCGCTCACAGCAAGCCCCGTCGTTCCTGGGAGGCGAACGCGGATCTATTCCTCTCTGTTTGTAATGAACTCCGTGGTTCGGCGCTCGACCTGTGCCGGGTATTGCTTCTGCTCTGCCGAGGGACAGCAACAGTGTTGATTGGTCATCAAAGGTTTCATTCAGCTCGTCATGTTCGCAGTCAGGCAAGTTCAAGCAGTGGCCATTTTAAACCACAGACCGGCCCGGGCGGGTTACTTCAAAAATGCGACTGCATCTTCCGCTCGTAAATTTAGAGCGGGTGCCTGGGAGCGGTTCTTCTCCTCCCTCACAGTTCTTGGAAACCGATTCGGATCTAGCAGTGGAATTCACCCGAAGTATTCATACGTACCCAATGAAATACAGATAGAACTTGATCAAAACAAGGGTTTTGTTGTTGGGTGTTTCCATGTCAGTTGATACAGTGATGGCCCGGGTCAAATTTTGTATATTTCTGTAAACTATATACTATATGAAAGTCATGTCCTAGTGGGAAGCACTCAGCTATTCGAACAGTGTGTTTCACGATACGCCGGCCAGATTGTTGCTGCCTAAAATATGTATCGCAGAGTGAAAGGGTTGATGTAACATTGACTCCAGCCAAAGATCAAATTAGCAAAAAATTTAGTATTTAATATAATTCTGTTAATAATTATTTTTAGTAATTACCTTTATATATAATTAATTTAAAGTTAATATTTCAATTACTAAAATGATGGGCCTAATTGACTACGAAATCCATCCACATTATAGAGATATCAGGAATGCGCAACCTTCTACGGCGCTCCGTAATATACACTCTATTTGAACATGTTTTCAAAATGGGTGGGGGTTCTTACGAGGCAAGGCAAGGAAACACAAATATAAAGCTAGCGACACCATACATTTTCATCCTACGAAAGACCAGCACTGCTGTACAGCCTTTCTCGGATCTAGAAAATGTCTTTATGAAGCCGACGTCGTGCGGCAAAAACCCTATAACATAGACAAACTAGCTCATTATGAGTGAAGGTATGTTGTGGTTTTTCTCTTAAGGAGCTCATCCATTACTGAATGTTTTCTATCAAACGTTAGTTCAAGTCACTGCAAACCGTTAAGAAGAGTTCGAGGAAAATAAGAAGTGATTTTTTTTTTTATTAAATTGACCCGCAATTTCGTTACATTAATAGTAATTAGTAGCGTTTTTGCTATACTAGCAAAACTTTAAAAAATGGCTAAGGATATTTTCTTATATTTCAACGCACGTCGGCAAGCAAGCGAGCGCGTGCGTGGCCGAGTGGTTACCGCGCTTGACTTTCGTGCGGTGGCCCAGGGGTCGATTCCTGGGAGTTTCGCATCTTTTATGTATTCCTTCCATTTGATGTTCTAGTCTAGTAAATTCGAGAACCCTGTTGCTTGTTCGAGGTCCGAATGTTCTACGCGTTGGACCTTCCACGCGCCGCTAGTTTCATAAGCCAACGCGTGTACATACTGGACTCTGCGTGGCGAGCCACAGTCAGTTTCGCCCCAGCGGTCGCTGCTGTTTCGCCGACATCGACGCCTGCGACACTAACCTACTTCTTTTTCGTTTTGGGCACCAGTTCGCCCCATTAAGCGTTCAGATTATTCAGTTATTCGCCGCCTCATCATTTGTCAATCGTGACAATTTGGTGGAGGTAATGTGTATCGCTTTCCATGCTCGTGAAACATGCACCTCACAAGATTTGTCGAACCAGATCATTCTCAAGTTAAGAAAAAATAGATCCCGTCGAAGAAACCGAGACCCTAGCCAGCCGCCGCAACCAAGGCCACCCCCCGGAGTTCAGTAAACTCTCAGAGCAGCCGAGGAAGGCGAAGACGCCGACGATGGGGACCGAGTCGCAGCAGGCGCCAGCTGGCCCTTTCATCGTATACCTGCCATTTGCGCCTCGGACACCGGCACCTTTTCACGGCGAGATTCATGGGGATGTTGAAGACTGGCTGAAGCAGTACGACCGAGTGGCGCGACACGACAACTGGACACCAGAACAGCGTCTGCAAAATCGGTACCGCTAAGCGCTGGTTTGAGAACACGAGCCAACTTTAACATCGTGGAATGTCTGCAGGAGCGAGGTGCTGCGGACGTTCGCTACTCAACACCGACGGGAGAATGCAGAGGACCTTCTTCGAACGCGAGTCCAGGGCCCAAACGAAACCGTCTCAAGCTTCGTACAAGACGTCTTGCATCTGAGCACCCCTGCCGACCAACAAGCCGTAGACGACAAGAAGCTGCGGGTTCTCGTGCGCGGGGTTAGAGACGATATCTTTGGAGGCCTCGTCCGCAACCCACCAACCGCCGTCGAAGCTTTCGTAACGGAGGCAACCAATATCGAGCGCACCCTCCAAGCGCGCGCTTCCCACTACCAACGACATCCAGGAGTCGCTGCATCCACCCTGTTTAACGGCGAAACCTCCCCTGTAACCCCGGATATCTGCGAAATTATCCGGGCCTTCGTCCCGGATAAGCCACCGATTGAGCTCACTAACCTCCGGCCAATTTCCCTTACCAGCAATCTGTGTAAACTCACTGAACGTATGGTCCTCGAGCGACTCATGTTGCATCTCGAGAGGAACTCCCCGTTCCACCCACATCCACTAGGTTTCCGCCACGGGATGAGCACGCAAGACATTCTCCTTATGTTGCGCCACCAGGTCCTTGACGCCTACTCGAAAATGCAGACGAGAACGGTGGTGGCGGTGGACGTTCGCAAGGCCTTTGACACCGTCCCTCACGAGGCGGTCATCCAGAGCGCAGAGCTTGCCGGAGTGTGCGGCCACCTTCTCAATTTCGTTAAGAGTTTCCTGAACGACAGAACGTACAAGATCAAATCCGGGGACTACATCGAACCCGCTCAACCGAACAGGACCGGGGTACCGCAGGGCGCGGTCCTCTCGCCCACCCTCTTCAACCTGGTCATGGCAAGACTTCCCCCACTCCTTGAAGCGGTTCCGTCGCTGCACTTTGCCGTATACGCCGATGATGTCACCATCTGGTTAACAACGGGATCGGCGGGCGAACAGGAGCACACGCTTCAGCTTGGCCTCGACGTCATACAGGGCTTTCTTCGGAATGTGGGCATGACCGCCTCAGCCGAGAAGACCGAATAGGTCGTGGTTTCAAACGGGCCCCACAAAAAGACCGAAGCGGTCCGCAACCAAATCGCCCTCAGCATGGCCGCCAAAGGAAACGGCGAAAACCCTCCGTTCGGATCCTTTGAGCCTACATAGATCAAGATGGGAAAGGCACCACGTGGGTGACGAAAGTCGCCTTGCAGTGCAGATCCCTCCTCCGCCTCATCCGTAGAATCACACACCTCCAGTGGGGCACGCGGGAGAGAGAAACGCGCCAGCTCGTCACGGCGCTGCTTTATTCCCGTATCCTCTTCGGCTATAACTATCACGTCCTCACGCCCAGGCAGGCGGAGCAACTCGAGAAACTCAATCGCGAAGCCATCCGCATTGTTACCGGACTGCCTAAGCACACGCCCCTCCGGGAGCTGTACACACACGGCGGCATGAACCTCCTGTCGGAACTCGCCGAACAGGCGCTCCTCGCCCAGAGAGACCGCCTCAGCAGCTCGACAGCTGGGCTTTCCATATTGGAGGAGCTCCGCGTGTCTCCCAGTCTGGACGTCCGCCCGCCAGACGCGCATTCACCCCCTCCTTGGGCCGCCCCGGTCACGCTTACCGATGGAAACCCCCCCCCCCCCCCCCCATGAAACATGGGACCTGGACCGTGGAACTCGCAGCGAAGCAAACGCTTTGCCAAAGCGCACACACGTAGCGTTGCGCACAAATCACCGCCTACGCACACCATCATCTACACTGACATGGCGGAGACCTTGCTGTCGACTGCCGGCGACGACGGCGAGGGAGAGGACAGAGCCCTCAAGCACGTCGAGGCGGTCGCGTGGGTCGACACCATCCATGGCATTCCGAACGCGGCTGCACTTTCAACCACTGAAGACGTCGACACTACACAAGCGGAACTCATGGCACTTCTCAGAGCATCCCAGTGGGTTCTTCAAACTTTTGCACCAACAGACATCCCACACAGGCTCCTGCTGTTCCCCGACTTGACCCGCGCGTACGAAACTTGCAGACGAGCGAGTGGGAGCCCCTCATCGTACACGGGAATAGTCGGCGAGTTGCTCGCCGCGTTCCTAGAACTTCGAAACAAGCTCAACATCCAAGCTACTATTTCCTGGGTGCCCGCGCATGTGGGCATCGACGGCAATGAGTGGGCCCACAGCGAGGCGCGAGCAGCAGCTCGCCAGATGGCATCCGCGCCGAACGCATTCCACAACTCAGCCGGCGAGGCAGCCGGCCCGGCCAACCCGTCTGTCGTCAAGGAAAGTGCTAAACAGCGAGCGAAGGCGGAGAACACTACGGCACCTTCGGGAGGAGCAGGAGGAACGCCCGGACGAGCAGTTGCGTCCCGTTCCTCCGATGCCGAACGACCTACCGAGGAGCACTCAGACCCTCGTCCGTCGCCTCGCCACCAACACTGTCCTATCCCCGGTGCTGCGCCATAGGTTCTTCGGTGACGATCCCGACGAGGGGGCGTGTTGCCGGTGCCGGAAGACCGCGACGGCTGCCTATGTTGTCTGAGAGTGCGAGCGCCACGCTCGCCTTCGGAAAACGAAACTGGAGGAACTCCCAGACGAGATCCGTCCGGCGACGTATGTCGATTGGATTCTGCCCACCAGTCGTGACAAGACGATCGTCTTCCTGCTGTGGACAAAGCTGGCGGAGTTCGTCTACGACAACGACGGCCCCGGCGGACGACTTAGCAGCAGCCGAAGGCGCTGGGACCAACACCCACCCAGACCGCCGTGACGGCAATGGCAGATCCTTAGGCCCGCACCGATGCAGACGACAATGGTGCATTCTATGTGTGTATGGTATATATATATACATATATTATATATAACAGGCAGTAAAGTACGTTCTAACAACAACAACGTCCGAAAGGAACTCAGCAGGCTCCTGCCAGCCTCGAGTCGTCCAGCGACACTCTCCATCGCTGCGGTTGTGCGCGAGGAAGTCAAACGGGCGGTCCGACCTGAAATTCCCATAACCGTGACGACGCCAAGACAACCGACGCTGAGCTATGCCGCCATGGCCCGACGACCGCCGCAAGCTCCCCGCCAGGCTCCGGCACCACCCCGATGAGACACCCCAATGCCGCGGTATCATCAGCGTCAGGAAGAACAAGCCCAGTACGTCCACCGGGAACGACCCTCGCCGAGAAAGACCGGCGTATGGCGAACGGTCGACCGAGGCCCGCTCTGCTACCACTGCGGAGAAGCCGACCATATATATCTACCGCGTCTGCCCCTACCGTCGACTTGGGCTGCGTGGTTTCCATCTAAACGACCGACGCCCGAGGTACGGCGAACGCCCTCGCAACATCGAGGAGTACCTACGACGCTTGCCCTCCTCAGCGCCAACTCTCCGCCGTGAATCCCGCTCACCATCGCCACCGACGTTCAGCGTCTCCGGTACCACGACAACGCCGAGAGAGCCTGTTCACCTGCGTCGACAGGAAAACTAAGTGCGGCAACGCCTGGAGGTGGCGTTCACAAATACGACCAATGTAAAGATCCTCCAAGAACGCTGGACCGCTCCCACTCTCCCGACACCACATATCTCAACGACGCCCCTGAAGCGGTGCCGAACAAACTAAAAGTTGTTATCGACGGCCACGACGTATCGACCCTCGTGGACACCGGAGCAGACTACTCAGTCTTGAGTGGGAGGCACTCTCGCCGCCCGCGAAACGTTACGACGCCCTGGGGTGGACCGCACATTCGAACCGCCGGAGGACACCTTATTACGCCCGTCGGAAGGTGCACTGCCCGAGTCGACATTCACGGCGGGACGTGCCCTGTGAAATTCGTTGTTCTAGAAGACTGTGCCAGAGGCGCTATTCTCGTCATGGACTTTTTGTGTGAATACAGCGCCGTCATCGACCTTGGGGAGAACTGATTTAAGCAGCAGACACCTGTTCAGCCTCCAGAGGAACCCCAAACAACGTCAGTCGCCTTCCGAGTAGCTGCCGACCACGTGAACCTGCCGCCGCAATCATGTGTTGTGCCCGTCATGACTGATGTAGCTACCTGCGGTGAAGTTGTTCTGGAAGGCAGCGTTCAATTGTTCCTGGGAAGAGGAATAGGTGTCGCAAGGGGGCCAAATGAACTTCAGAATGGACGCACTGTGGTCATCGTGACGAACGTCCGACATGAAACGCAACCCCTCACGAAAGGTGCCGCTGTGGGCCCCGTCGAGAAACTACTGAACTCCGCCGAAATCGCCGCAATTGCTGAAGAATCCTCGCCACCTCAGCAAGATTATTGCGCCAACAGCGCAGCTCGACATTGACTCCAAGCTTCCAGGCCCGAAACGACGGCAGCTGAGTGACCTCCTCTCCGAATACAGCGACTGCTTCGCGACGTCGTCACAGGTGCGCCAAACCACGGTTGCGAAGCATCGCATCGTTGCTGAGGACGTCGCGCACCCTGTGCATCGATCGTCATACAGACTCTCCGTAAAAGAAAGGGTGGACACCCGGGAGCAGGTGCAAGAAATACTGAACGACGACAAAATCCAGCCTTCAAGCAGATAGTTGGCCTCTCCAGTCGTGCTGGTTAAGAAGAAAGACGGAACGCTTTGGTTCTGCGTGGACTACCAACAGCTGAACGTGGTGGCGAAGAAAGACGCCTACCCACTCCCCCGCATAGACGACACGCTAGACCGGCTGCGCCACTCTCGATATTTTTCATCGATTGGCCTGAAGAGCGGCTACTGGCAGATCTAAGTCGACGAACGGGAGCGAGAAAAGACAGCCTTCGTCACGCCGGATGGACTGTACGAGTTCAAGGTGAGGTTCTTTGGACTATGCACGGCACAAACAACTTTCCAGCGTGTCATGGACACTGTATTGGCAGGAATAAATAGGCAGAGCTGTCTCGTCGACCTTGACGACGTCGTAGTGTTTTCAAGCAACTTCGACGAGCACTTGCGACGACTCCGAGCTGTTCTCCAAGCCATACAGAGTGCCGGACTCACCCTCAAGTTGTCAAAGTGCCTGTTCGCCTATGATAAATTGAAGTTTCTAAGCCACGTGGTTATGGTTAGTAACGAAGGCGTCCGCCCAGACCCCGAGAAGACTTGCGCCTTCGCCGCATTTCCAGCACCGACAGACAAGAGGGCCGTGCGAAATTTCCTTGGACTTTGTGCCTATCCCCAGGTGGTCCAAATTAATCCTCAGTCCTCCGCTGGGGCGTGTCAGATACCCGTCGTTGGTTTGGCACGTAAAACCCCCAAATTTGACTTGACTTTTGCCTACTATCGACGTTTCTTTCCAAGGATTTCCGCACAGCTCACAAACCTCCCGAAAGACGCCGAGAGGTTCCAGTGGACCGACGAGCAGCAGCAGGCTTTCGACGAGCTGAAGCGAAGATTCCAGACTCCCCCTGTCCTTGGGCACTTTCATTAGGATGGGAAAACCGAGATTCATACGGACGCTAGTAATGCAGGACTTCGAGCGGTATTGGTTCAAGTGCAAGAAGGCACCGAGCGAGTCATCGCCTACGTAAGTTGGACACTGTCCAAGTTGGAGAGACATTACTCCACTTCTGAAAAAGAATCTCTTGCGGTCGTGTGGGCAATCACGAAGTTCCGCCCGTACTTGTACGGGAGCCTGTTCCGCGAAGTCACAGACTATCACTCGCTCTACTGGCTTGCGAACCTCACGGACTATTCAGGACACCTCGCTTAATGGAGCCTCCGACTACAAGAGTTCATCATGACTGTAGTCTACAAGTCAGGCCACAAGCACAGCACGCCGACTGCCTGCCCAGGACCCCCGTCGAAACACCTTCCGGCAGCAGCGACGACGATGACGACGAGTGCTTCCTAGGACCAGTGGACACCGACGACATGGCACGACGTCAACGAGACGATCCTGAGCTGCGCGCATTAATCGAGCACCTGGAAGGACGCGTTAGTACCGTGCCACGTGTTTTCTCTCGAGCCCTGCCGACCTTCGCCATTCGACATGGTGTGCTCTACAAGGAAAGCTTCGGGGACAACAACTCGCCGTGGCTGCTGGTAATTCCGACCGACCTTTGAGAGGAGATTTTTCAAGCATGTCACGACGACCCGACGTCCGGACACCTTGGTTACAGCCGGACACTGGTTCGTATTCGTAAAAACTATTACTGGCTCAAGCTCTCCGAAACCGGCAGGTCTCCTGAAGTCAATTCCTCCACCAACCGCACAGTTCCAGCAGATCGGAATGGATCTACTTGGTCCTTTTCCGCCGTCGACCCAGGGAAACCGCGTAATAATCGTCGTTACAATTATCTCAAACGGTACACAGAAACGAAAGCCCTTCCTTCAGGGACTGCTGTTGAAGTCGCCAAATTTTTTATCGACTTCATCGTCCTCCGGCAAGGCGCTCCCGAAGTTCTGATTACAGATCGCGGATCATCGTTGATGGTAGAGCTGACCCAAGAAATCCTTCCGCTCAATCACACCAGCCATCGTCATACCACTGCGTACCACCCGCAGACCAACGGGCTGACGGAGCGACTCAACAAGGCAATCGCCGACATGGTATGTCGACGTAGAGCACAAGACGTGGGACGAGGTGTTTGCCCTACGTCACGTTCGCCTACAACACGGCGGCTCAAGAGACCACTGGATAACACCTTTCCAGCTGGTACATGGTCGGAAGAAAACGACCATGCTCGACGTGATGCTGCCCCGTGAGCCAGCTGACGATGAGAGCGACGACAACCAGGTGGTTGCTCAATGGGCCGAAGAAGTCCGCCAGCTCGCCCGACTCCTGATTCAAGACCAGGAACGCGTCGACTCGGGCCGCTACAACCTCCGTCGCAAGGACGTCCAATTCCAGCCCGAAGACAGGGTGTTGATGTGGACGCCCATCCGTCACCGCGGCCTCAGTGAGAACATTCTGAAACGATACTTCGGGCCATCCAAGGTACTTCGTCACCTCGGGGAGCTGAACTACGAGGTGATGCTCGACGGAACAAGAACAGCATCAAGCCGCCGACCACGACCTGAAGACTTCCACGTCCTGCACCTCAGGTCGTACTACGCGCGATTATACTGCGAACTGTGATCCCGAGCAACACTTGATAGGACTGTGTTTTCCTAGCCTCCATATTTTCCTATTATTTTGTTTGCCTTGCTGTGTTTCTTTTTTTTTTCACGTGGCATCGAGACGATGCTCTTTTTAAAGAGGGGAGTAATGCCACGCGCGTCGGCGAGCGAGCGCGTGCGTGGCCCAGACAATAAAGAAAAAAATACAAAGCGTGTGTGGCCCAGTGGTTACCTCGCCTGACTTTCATGCGGAGGCCCGGGGTTCGATTCCTGGAGGTTCCGCGTCTATCGGTGCGTTTCCCAAACGGCGCTCCGTCTATCTCCCGAACGACGCAATACGCCTCGCAAGTGGGCTCATTTTCGTCTTCTGCGCATGAGAGAGGAGGTAGCGGTAACGTCAGAACGCCGAGCCCTGATTGGCTGATCGCGACCCCCCTATCGGAGCGTCGTCTGCTCCTTTGCAACGTCGTCTGCTCGCAACGTCGTCTGTGTCTGTCTTACCTTTCCTGCGACTTTCAGAAGTGCCGGTCTTTACGAGCGAGCTCGACTTCGCCTTTCAGAGAGGGGAGAAGAAATAACTCGAGCGGTACTTTGTTTTTGTCGAACAACTAGCAGACGCGCATCAAGGAGGGAAGTCAAGGGACTCGCTAGCGAGGTGTCCCGAGGCGCCGAGGTTTGTCTGCTAAGAAGCGAGAGTGTCCGCAAGTTCCATCCCAAATACTTTTTCCCTCCTTGCGTGTGCGGCGAGACTCCTCACTCTTAAACGGCGTCGGCGGGTTGGTGCAGTTACGTCGTCTGCTTTACGTCTGCTAGTCAAACCGATGGCTGCTTTACCTTTCCTGCGTCTGTCGGAGATTCACCGCTTTTTCACCGGCGAGAGTCGCCGCTGCCTCGGAAAACGAGGCGATGACAAGAGGAAGAGATTGAAGGGTTCACAAGGGTCGCGCGGGCATATTCCATTCAGCACGCCAGCCGGTCGTGGGCAGACGGTCTTGGCCAAGGACCGTCGGAGCACCGCTGCGCCGCTGCTAGGCCTATCTGCCGAGCTCGCTTGGACGGGGTCAGTGGAATCGTGGCCGTTGGAGCATTTCCCGGGTGTTTGTGGATCCAGCGTTCTTGTTCGTCGTGGTTTATTTCAAGTACTTTTTACTTTTTTTTCTTGCTGCTTGTAGTCGTGACGCGTGAGAAGAGCACGTACAAAAATAAACGTCCGTTGGTCGTCGCGACCAAGTAACTGAGCGACGCTGTCGGCCATGCTGAGTTGATCGTCGTAGGATTCCGTCGTAACCTGAGCAAAACTTACGATAATTTCGTTTCGTGAATACGAATTTGTTCTCACGTTTTGTCTTACGCACTCTTTCGGCGTAACATGGTTTTGTGAATCTGGCCTCTGCACTTTCGAAAGTCGCAGGAAAGGTAAGACAGACGCAGACGACGTTGCAAAGGAGCAGACGACGCTCAGATAGGGGGGCCGCGATCAGCCAATCAGGGCACGGCGTTCTGACGTCACCGGTACCCCCCTGCGCGAGAAGCAGACGAACTTGCCCTCCGCATTAACGTCCCCACACAACACGACTGTTCTGTCGCAATCAACAAAACGGCGCAAGCCAGGAAAAAAAGGAAACCCGGTCTTTCACCGTACTGGGGGCGTATACACAGATAAGCCGCCAGTGAACTGATACGAACAAAAAATCACACATAATAAAACGACCTTCGGTGTCGACGGTCACCCTTAGCTCAGACATGAGAAACTATCTTTTCACAAACAAGAAACAATCACCCGAAACACCGACAGCGTGTGTGACAGAAACTTCATACGAAGATAAAAAAGCCTTTAGTGCGTTCGCCACCTGCTCTTCCTCGGCCATCTTGGTTTCCTGCATCGCTAAGAAATCGGGTTTCTGACTTTCCAACAAACATTCTCTTAGTATTGTTTCTTACGCATGTTGAAACCTCGAACATTTAACGATGCAACCGTGATAGCCGGGTCGAGTGTACAATTCATGAAGGGCTATGATGGTACACTCTCCTTGAAAACTGTACATGAGTTCATAGACCAGGCGTTGCCGCCTTACTGGTTGTCGTGGCGTCACCTCTCGTCCGAGAGGGCGCCCGGTGCTTGCTTGTACTTGCCTCGCTTGCTCGCCTCCCACCACGCGTTCGGGTTCGGGTTCGCGTCAGTCGGAGCCGTTTCGTCGAGCCAACGCTTGGTGGAGTCCGTCTTGTCGTCCATGCTGTCGACGACGCCTTCGTGGTCTTTCTCGGTCGGCAGGAGGTCGGCAGAGGGCCGAGCCGCACTGGCCTCAGGCGACGTCGCCACAGGTGAGGGCGCCGCACCTTACGGCATCGGGGCGTTTGCTGCAGTCTTTTTGCCGCCGTTGTCGTCAGCTCCGGGAGGTTGCTTTGGTAGGTCGATGCCCAGTGGGGAGTCACTTTCGAGAGCACCCGCCGCAAGTTCGGCGTCTTCCGCCTCCATGATGAACTGGGACAGCTCATCCGTCACAGCTCCGCCGGTGACGTCAGCGTGCGTACGTACGCATTCTTCTCTTTTGTGCCCGAAACGGGAGCACTCCGAGCACTTCGGCACGCGACAGTCGCACTTAAGGGTCTGATACTTCGACGAAATGCGTGCGCGCGTTTGATCGCGTCACAGCAACGTCACGTCGGCGAAAACCCGACGCTCTATAGACCTTTCCAAAAAGGAGCTTGTGGCCGGCGCCATTTTGAGCGTTCGTGCGTATGGCGCGTGCTTTGCTCGCTTTCCGAAGCGACGAACACGCACGTGCTGGACTGTGAAGATCGCACGCTGGACTGTGATTTTGTGAACATTGGAAAGGTCTATACTCTGGCTGCTCTGGCGTCGTGGCGTAAAGGCTCTGTAAAGGCTCTGTTATACTCCGACGTAACGCGTGCGCGCGTGCGAGCGCTCTGTTATACTTCGACGTAACGCGTGCGCGCGTGCGAGCGCGTACTCCGACGTAACGCGTGCGCGCTTGCGAGCGCTCTGTTATAGGAGGTATTCACTGGACGCCATATTTGAGGTCACTGTTTAGAGCGCATGCCCAGAACGAGCTCACATTAATAGCCTGCTAAGACCGACAACCTTGATGGTGCTAAATGCACGCTCCAAAAGGACTGCGGAAGCCCGGCGTCAGCACGCGCTCAGCAGCCGCGCACACAGATATGGCCACCAGTGAATACTTCCTATACTCCGACGTAACGCGTGCGCGCGTGCGAGCGCGTCACAGCGACGTCACGTCGGCGAAAACCCGACGCTCTATTAGCGGCGAGAAGTTTTGGTGGCGCCCTCCTGTGGTTCCCCGTTGTGACGTCATTACCTTGAAAACAACAAGTTTGATGGTGTTTGTCATTAGCATGGTGGAAGCTTGAAATCATTGCGCTCTCAAAGGAACACTGCCAACACCGTCAAAATTAAAGTTCTTTCATTCCTCTTATTTCCGTCGATGATAAATCCCCTTTCCGTCGTCATAGTCAGCGTTCAGCCAATCGTGGAAGGCCGACCACAGCGACGCTTTCGGTCGCGCACGGGGCTAATACTCCGGCGTCGTGGCGTAACCCACGCGACCGGCGGCGCTCGACGCAGCCTGACCGCCTCGACGCCAAAATGGAGCATGCCGTATTCCGCGCCGGCCGCGCCAGCGACGCCGGACCAGGATGCATCACGCGCTAGCTCTCGGCAGCCCTCGCGCGGGAAGCGCGGCGAATACGAGCAATAGCAGACGACAGGAGCACCACTCCGTGTGGCGTCATGTTTGAAGAATCGGACTCGGTCGTCGAGAAGCTGATCAAGGGAATTCGTCCTCACCCGTGAGTCTACGACACGAGGAAGCTTGAGCACCGTAGACTTTGCGCTTGTCAAAGATGTACCGTATTACATTGACCGCCTACGCTTGCGGCGCAGGCGGTGCACCAACAGTGCAAGCGCGAGTTTTCGTCGTGCAAGGTATGTCCACGCCATCGCTCGAACTTGGCGCTCAAGAAGCTCGAGAATTTTCGTCTGCTATTCGAAACGAAAAGGAACCGGAAGTGGCACACTCTCGCAGGAAACGTACCCTCGTAGTCAGATTCTGCGCATGCGCCGCGCCGGCCGCCCACCGACGCGCGCCGCGGGAGCCGCCAGGGCCGCCGGAGTATAAAGAGGGAGAATTTTTGACACGCGCGACGTGACTGACGTGACGTAGCCAACTTCGGCCAGCGTTCGGTTGCGCGCGCGTTACATCGGAGTATAACAGAGCCTTTAATGTGCTCAGAGCGCTTGCACCTTTAATGTGCCCGGAGCGCTTGCACCGCAAGCAGACCGGTGCTCTTCCCGGGATGACGATGAGGGTATTCGCACCTTGAAGACGAAATTGATGGGAATCCCGTCGGGCAGGGTGTTCTTCTTCAAGGTCATGCGGACGATTCGGTAGTTAGATTCAATGCCCTCCAAACCGCTGACGCGCCACTACTCGCGTCCAACTTCACTCACTTTCCCGTACGGCTCGAAAAACTTCCGAACCCCGTCGTCCGCTACTTGGAATGGCACCCAGTGGATGCGTACGCGGATCTCGGTGGAACCAGGATCAATGACGAGGCAACGAAGGCTTTTCACCTTGATCTCCTAGTAGATACGGAGCCGTTCTTTTGCTTCCGTGGAAGACTCGGCCACGCACGCGATCGCTCGCCGACGCGCGTGGCAATATGAGTACACGCATAAATGTGTGGACGCAGATGGCGGATAAATTAGAGGATTTTCTCTTTGCTATAGATAGGCAGAAAAAAAAAAAGTGCCGAAAGCGCCTGCTAAAGATGTTTTTGTGCGTTAATTATTTTTATGCGACGTCTTCTGGACTAGTTTGAGGCAAACAATTCGAGTTGTCAAAGCGCTTTTAAGAGCGAATGTGGAATATGCGTGTATCACTTCTCCCTCAGAAATATAGCTATATATGTTGTCTACCGAAGAAAAAGGCAGATGTCTCACAGTTGTAAGCCATTACCTAAGCTCGGCGCAAACTTATTCATTTTATGCTGTCAAAGTCAGTATATCTTCCACCGTGCTGAAGCGCAGCACTATTGCGAGAGCACGCTTCCTCTCGCGACTCACTCGCGCGCACTTTTCTGCGAAAAAGGATGCTAAACTAACCCACGAAAAAAAAATTTGAGGGCGTCGGAGCCCTTGATAAATGCGACACAAATTGATTATACTAACTGCACATGTATAAAATTAAAAAGTTCGCCTTAAGTAGATTTTTAGTAAACTTAAGTGTACGTTAAATATACTTCTAGTGTACTCCAAAGTATATAGTTCACGCTTCGACCCTTTCTGGCAAATAAGGTGTTCATATAAGGAAGATAAAATAAATCTTAAACATCAATAGTTTGCTATTTTGCT